>PYHX02000467.1:68516364-68543936 GCA_004302925.2 Cochliomyia hominivorax
GGAAACATACTCATTCATGTGAGTGTATATGAAGTATGTGCGTATAACGTACATGTACGAAATATTATTTATGGAGGGTGGAGGGTATCGAAGATTCGGCATAGCTTGTTACTTGTTTATTTTGAGATAAAACATTCGGACTTTACCTAAATTGACTGTTTCTTATTATGTTCAGTCTATTGATTGAGAATCGTTTTATATCGAATGTGTGTGCACATGTTACACATATAATTTTATCTTATTTTCTTTTAACCTCCAGTGTTTTTGTCTGTCTTTTAATATTTTAAGAAATTAATTATTATGTGTCTGTGTATGTGTAACTTAATTCATTTTAAATTTTAACTTTTTCTCTTGTTTTCACAACTCAATGAATGAGAATTGTTTTTCTATTATTTCACTTTCAATACGTTAGATAACCGAGACTACAATAATTTTATTGATCGCCTGTAGACAATATATTCAATGATTATCAGCTACTTACACATACAAACATCTAACACTAGGACTTTGAATATTTGCAATAACTAATTCAATTAAATTGAAGAGAAAATATTCGATTATATTCATTTGTGCTTTGTGACTTGAATAAATTAATAAACTGAAAATGGACTTTATCTAACATTTATTGTAATTAAAGGTAAAGTGATAAATTTATAAATTTAAATTAAGATTCTTTTGTAGGTAAATAAAATAACTTTTTGAATTTCAAAATCACAAAGTCGCCACTAGCAACTGAATCTTTACATCTCTTGTTGGAAGGACCAGCAAAAATCATACAAAAAAATTTTAATAATGCTACATTCGGCTATACCGAATCTTCAATACCCTTCCAACACAACTGTATGTGAAGTTAATACGCTGTGTATCGTACATTACACATACACTCACAATCATATAAAATATAACAACATTTTTGCTTAATACAACACAGGAACACTTAATGGATCATAAAATTAGTTATATTTTGGCCTATAAAAATTTTTTCTACTGAATCGATTTTGATAATATTTGGAATGATAATGAAGTATAATAACAAAATATTATAGCAAAATTTGATTTTAATTTGTCGACTTATAATTGATAATTTCACGGCAGTTCTTCGCTTGAACTTAGAGGTGTCTCAGATATCGGTCTATTTTTTATTTTAATAGGAAACAGATTTCATTTAGTTCTGTCAATATTGTGGATGTGACAGACAGACAGTCGGACATAGCTATATTGACTCAGATTTTGATTTGGATGCAAGAAAATTTACACATTATGGGGTCTTAGATGACCTCTTTTAAGCGTTACACACGAATGACAAAGTTAATATAGCACATGCAGTGGTGTAGGGTACAAAATTATTTAAGACTTCCTTATTATCTGATCAGATTTTCAACTGAAAAATACATACAAACAAATAAATTTTTAAAATTTTTAACATTCAGCTTTGCATCTTGATTCAAAAAAGGATTTTTTTGAAATAAGTCTGTTCGTTCTGAATCGTTAAAAATATATAAATAAAATTTTACATGATTATAGCCAAGGTGCCTCTGTGTTAGTTTAACCTCCTTACTGATTCGGGAGGTATTGTGTGGCTTTCCAAATTAGACCATCTTGACTATGAAATTTATTTAGCCAAAAATCATTTATGAAGGAATTTGATCCCAAAATGGTTTTATTGGTGGAAATAAATCTGTAAAATGGAAAATATTTTTAATGAAACTTCATATGGTATTTATACCCTACACCACTATATTATATGTTTTTGCTGTTGTTTATAATATACAGAAAAAATGGAGTTACGCCAACTCACAAGCATAAAGATACTTTAATTAAATTTGGTGCAAATATACTTCAGACTTGTCCTAATACGATGATTAACACTAGTGTATTCAAAAAAAAAAACCGGTTTATGAGTTATTCAAGAAATGGACTTTAAGAAACCCGGTTTCGAATACGGTTTTATGTGAAAAGCCCGGTTAAACGATTTTGTTTATTATTATAAATTTATTGAAAAAATTATTATATAATAAAAATTTTGAGTTTAATTATTATATGATGTTTCATTATGTCTAAAACATAACAACAGAACCGATTCGGAATATTATATCTAAGAATGTTTGTGTGTAAGTGAAGTAAAAGCTTAACTGGTTAACCGTGATTTTTTTAAACACTAATTCTAACATTTGTTGATGATACGGCAATTCTTCGTACATACGACATATATTTGAAAATTGGAAAACGTGATTGATAAATTGGAGAATAAAAGTAAACGAACTAAAAATAAATCACGTTACTTTCGCTCCAAGAAGAGAAAATTGTCCACCAGTTTCTCTTAATGGGTGATTACATTATTATTGATATATGGCGTCGCAATATAAAAACCAAGAGACTTTAAAAGCCTCATCAGTCTACATTTAGCCATGACATTAAAGTCATACTGTATTAAAACGTTTATAGTATTCAATTATGGCGAACGATCTCCAAAACGAGTAATGGATCAACAATCTAAAATTTTACGGACTATAAATTCTGCTCCATCGCATATTAGAAATGGCAAGATTTATAAAGGTTTGAATATATTAATAGGAAGTATATAAGAAATATATGACAAAACTAAGCCCTCATCCCTAAGCCACTTGCCTGACGTCTTATAAATGTGCCGACAGCTCTGCCAGAATGATATACCGTTATGTTATAATAAGAGCCATGGGAGATGAAAAGGAGAAATCAAGTTTTCTTAGATCGGACCTTTTTGTCCTAAAGTCGTCATATCTGAAAATCCTAATAAAATTTTGAGTTTAATTATTATATATGTTTCATTATGTCTAAAAGAACAAAGAACCGATTCGGAATATTATAACTAAGAATGATACATTACTTTGTTTGTGTAAGTGAAAAGCTAAAAGTGGATTAAAAATGATGTATAATTTGAAAATAGAATTATTATATCTATTTTCTGAAAGTGAAAAAGCTTAACTGGTTAACCGGTTTCGATTTTTATAACACTAATTCTAACATTTGTTGATGATACGGCAATTCTTCGTACATACGACATATATTTGAAATGTTGGAAACGTGATTGATAAATTGGAGAATAAAAGTAAACGAACTAAAAATAAATCACGTTACTTTCGCTCCAAGAAGAGAAAATTGTCCACCCAGTTTCTCTTAATGGTGATTACATTATTATTTTGATATAAAAACCAAGAGACTTTGTGTGAAATTAAAAGCCATCATTAGTATAAATTTAGCCATGACTTTAAAGTCACACTGTATTAAAACGTTTATAGTATTCAATTTATGACGAACGATCTCCAAAACGAGTAATGGAGACAATCTAAAATTTTACCGACTATAATGCTGCTCCATCGCATATTACAAATGGCAACATTTATAAAGGTTTGAATATTACATTAGGAAGTATATAAGAAATATAATGACAAAACTAAGCCCTCATTTTTTAGCCCACTTGCCTGACGTCTTATAAATGTCCGACAGGCTCTGCCAGAATGATATACCGTTATGTTAATAATAAGAGCCATGGGAGATGAAAAGGAGAAATCAAGTTTCTTAGATCGGACCTTTTTGTCCTAAAGTCGTCATATCTGAAAATCCTTAATAATATAACTCTCTCTTATTAGTGAGTATCGGGAAATATGTAAATTAATTATATTTTAATAAAAAATAATTCATAAATCAAATTCTACAAAAGTCGATCTTACAATTTTTGTTTGCATCATGATGTAAGATATTTTATAGTCGGGGGAGATCGAAAATCCCGATTTTAATAATTTTTGGAAAAATAATAAGTTCACATAACATAATATTATGGCAAATCAAATTTCATTCTAATTTGTCGATTTATGATTGACAATTTTATGAAAGTTCATTACTCGAACTTAGATGTTGCATCAGATATCGGTCTATATCTTTTAATATACTTAACTGATTTTACTGGTTTTAAATAGAAAACTTTTAGAATTATAGTGAATACATTGGCCAAATTTCATTAATCTCTCAACTATTGTGGACATGAGCGTGCCAACAACAGACAGACAAACACACAGACAAACAGAAGGACAGATAGAAGGATAGACAGACGGACGTAGCTAAGTTGACTCAGATTTTGATTTGATGCAAGAATATATATACATTTGAGATAATGGAATAACAATGTTAATATATCCTCTTTACCACATGTGGCAGCGGAAGGTATAAAAAGATTTAATACTTTTGTATATAATTCAGAAATATTTCTGCCATTGTTACTGCTATTTAGGAATTAACTTCTAATTATATCACTTATTATGAATTTTGGAGAATTTTATTAAATAGTATTGATATCTGTCTGAATTCAGAAAATCTTGATCTTATAATTAATTATTACAAGTTTCTTAAATTCCCAAAATATAAAGAAAAATCTCCAAATGTCGGTTTTTTATGGAAACCACATTTATTGGAGGTCAGGAAAATAAATTATAAAAATTTTATATAAATTTCAAGTTTCGGGATTTTAAATCATTTAAGTTTAATTCAAATTTTTATGAAAAAGAGTCAAATGCGAGGGTTTGGCACTTTTTCGGCCAAAAAATACAAAAATTCTAATTTTTGAAAATTTTGAAATCAAAAATTTATTATTTTTGAGCTGGGAAATTTCATTTTCCTCATGTTTTTATTTGATAAATAATTTTGTTCTGCAATTAACTGAAAAAAGTTCATAAATTTCTGAATGAATCTTTTGGATGTATATGAAAATTCCTAAGAAGAAATTTTGCAAAATTCTGAAAGTTTAAAATTCATGTTTTTAAAGGTCCTTTTAAGGGCAAAACGGCAGTAAATATATTTTGAGAATTGAATGAGAATGAGAAAAGTTTGGTATGCGTATAAAAATTGAATATCTGATTATGAACCTAAAACTGCGCCCATGCAGATACAATAGTCTGCAATCTGGCGGAGTTATGCAAACCTTGTCTTAAACTATTCTGCTACATTTCATGCAAATCTATTCAGCCTATCAAAAGTTACAGATTTATTTTCAAAAAATGATACCACCCCCTTGGGCAATGTTGGGTAGCTATTTAGTCGTTAGATATATGTTTCATTGAAATGTTACTGGAAGAGTATAAGTTTTGCTTCTCTCGGGGTCGGGCTAACTGACCAGCTGAGCGGGTGAAAACCTTATAAACATAATCAAAAGTTACGGAAATATTTCCAAAAGATTTTTTTAAACCACTGTGCAATGATAAAGCGATTTCTTTAAGCTTCCCCCAAAATATACTTTTGAGCAGAACATTGGACCTTAATACAGTGATTGAAAAAACTACTATTTACACTATGACAACTAACTAATTATAGCGGTTTTCCTCCAAAATATGGTGGAAAACAACATTATTTAATTGAATGCCCAACATTACCCATTTTAAATCATTCAAAGTTTTCTTATACGATCCCTCTCCTTAAATCTTATACTAGTACGTATGATTAATATTTAGTGTTCATATATATTCTTCAATGTTAATCATACGTCTCGTGTGATTAAAATTTAATTATTATTGCTTTAGAACTTTTCACATAGAAAAATGAAAATTAAGCCATAATTTACATTTTCCTTTTTAACGCTCAAGTTGTACTCTGTTAAGTTTATGTTAAATAAAAAACGATTCTTATTCTCATTTCTTTGCCTACAACAAACACACACTTAGACTTTTATTATCATCACACAAGTGTGTTATAGAAAATGTGTGTGCTTTTTGCTTAACTCAATAACACATTTACATACATGCATATGTATGTGTATGTATTGTCGTCTATAGAGATTTATCGGAATATTATTGATGTGTGTGAGTGTGTTTATCCTACACAAATACTTATGATTATAATATAAGACTGCACACATGTTTTTCTTTTTTTTTTCAAACAGATTTTGAAAGAAAGGAAACCTTGATACTTTCCATAATAATCATATGATATTGAAATGTTTGTATGTATTAATGCCTCAAGGTTATATTGGGGAGATATATACGCTACTTAGACAGACATTAATGTGTGTGTATATATTTATGTAAAAGTAAAATTTTATGTTTATAAATCAATTTGTTGAACATCAACATATTTTTACTACATTTTCGTCAATATTTATGTACTTCAATGTGATTTTTATACCCTACACCACCGTAGGTGTTTGGGGTTTTATGCGTTTGTGGTGATGTTTGTAACATACAGTTACACTTACCGTTAAATATACCGTTCGACTTAGAGTTGAGTCGAAATAACGATGTCTATTTATCTGTCCGTCTGCCTGACAATATAAATCAGTCCATCTATCTAACCGTCCGGCTGCCTGTCCATGTAAACGTTATGAACACTCTACATTTCGGCCCAAGGACGAAGCCTTTTGAAATTAGTCACCTGAGTTCCAATATTTCAAGTAGCTTCCATACAAATTGACTCCCGAAATGAGGCTTTAAGTTCTTAAAAGTTTTTAATAAAAAGCGATGTTAACAAAATTTATGCGCTTCTCATAGTTCCTCCCCTCCAAATATAGCTTTGTAGAGCATTAATCCCACAAATCCGTTAGTATTGTAATAATTGATAAAATCAAGATAAATATAATCTGAAATCGATGTGAAAAATTAAACGAGGGTTTTTTTACTTTTTCGTAACTTTAATTTATAATAAACATTGTAGTGTAGAACATTACAGAGTCGAGCTTGACCAACTGTGATATTCTTACTTGTTAATAAATTTTTTTATAACTAAATTTTTTTGATGATACAAAATGACATTTAAAACAAATGAAATTGTTATAGTCGGATGGCCCTCGTTTAATTTTCGTTTCTTATTTATGCTTAAGTATGCAAAAGGTTATTTGGATACTGAAACATATGAAATGTTTGTGTTTTTAAAGATATTTTTCTGGACATTTATATAGGAATTGGGTAAAATTATGGATCGGCCCTCATAAAGTTTGTCTCACCAGTTTGTACCTATGAGAAACAATGGTACAATTTGGTACATAGATTATGAATATCATAGAACTTCATGACATTCACTTCAAACCATTATTTCTCTGGCAACAAATTATAATGTTCGTGTAAGACTTATATTTTGCATTTGCAGTAGAATGTCCATCAGTCTCTCATCTGAGAAAAGCACCTGATCCAGAAGTTATTCGGCTCATTTCAAATTACTCTCTATAAAACATTCCCCTCTTCAGATTAACAACATTTATCAATGGTTTTCTTCTAAAATTGTAACCAACATCGAGAAGCAATCTCCGATCAATTTTCCCTCATAAAAATATAATTGACCGTAATAATTCTTCAATTTCCAGAAGTATAATAATATTTCAATAAGCTTCGCTTGTTCCGCTTAAGAGGAAATCTAAGCTCTTCAACATGATCTTTGGATGAGGGGTTGAATAGGATCTATGAAAAATAACGAACCGATTATATTATTTGGCACATCGTTTTAGAATATCAATAAACTAATTTGCGTTAAATTTCATTAAAATTGCTTTATATTTAAGAGTTTTGTGCATTTCGGAAGGAACATTTATATGGGGGCTAAGTGAAATAAGGGATCCATCATCACCACTTTTAATAGGCATAGTTATTGAGCCAAAATAATGACATATACTAAATTTTATTCAGATCTCTTTCAAACTGCCGTCTGCATTTTATTCACAAAATTTATATGGACAACCAACCGGACAGATAGACGGACGGACATCGTTAAATCGACACAGAAAGTGACACTCAGTCGAACTGTATACTTTAAGGTGAATGTAACACCATTTTTTCTGTATGTTACATAATACCCCAACCACCTATAGTGGTGTAGGGTATAAAAATATTATTGTATTCAATTTAAATTTATTTAAAATTCTTTAGATGAAAAAAAAACTCTCCTACAATTTATTTCACAAAATAATAGAATTTTTAATTAAAGCTGTAAATTTAAATTTATAGTGAAAACGTGTACAACTGTCAACAGCTGTCAATAATTTATCACGATCTCTGGCAAATCCAAGGTAACATGTAGAATTAACTGCTGAATTGACTAAATGAATTATTTATTTCCTGACTCAAAATGAAGTTTAACATACGACACACACTTTCGACACAATTTCGATGACCGAATGTTTTCCTTTAAATGATAAATTTATTAATTAAAGTTCTCAACACCAATTTATTGTGATAACGTGTACAAGTGCCAACATCTGTCAATAAACAACACTGAAGTGGAAATAACTTGAAGTTAAATGAAAAGTGAATGTAAATCTGATATAAAGAGAAACTGACATTTGGTTATATTTATCACAGACACTTCATCTTTGTATCCACTTGGAAAGATAAACGTTTATATTTAAATACAGTCAATGTACATTATAATGTATAAGTGTGAGTAATAGAGATATAAGTGAGAATTTATTACAATGAATAACAAAATGACTGTATATACATTAGGATTAGAGGTCATTTACATTATTAGGATTATATAATTGCAAACCCTAACATATGAGCGTATGAGTAATAATGGTGAATTACATTAAGTATACGCCTGTACTGTACTTTACTTAATTATTTCACTAATTTAGAAATTTAGTCATTTTTATGGAAACAATCTTTGTGCGTCGTCACGTAACCATCTAGAAACTTGTTCTTTTCTTGTGTATAAAATAACCGACATTTTTAGAAAAACCGGTTTTTCAGTTATTCGAAAAATGGGTTTTTCAAACAAAAACTGTTTTCAAATACAGTTTTATACCAAAAAAAACCCTGTTAAATGGTTTTTATTTATAGAAAAAATGGATTTTTATTGTAAATATAGAATTTTACTAATAAGAGAAATGAGTTCTATGAGGAATGTAAGTGAAATAATGGTTTTATCATAATCGCAATGTGAAACACATCCAGATAGTAATATGAAACAAATTTCGTCAAATTAGGGAATTAAGCTCTAAATTTGTGGAATACAAAATTTTTGGTATCGATCTTAAATAGTGATTTATTCGTATTTCATACGGAATAAAATATTTTATATGTTCTCATACATTTAAGAGACATATATATATGGTAGTGTTAGATACCACGGATGTTTTCGCTCTTTTATTGTTCTTCTTACATGATACTCTCCATTCTTAACTGAAACGGTTTTAAGCCTTAGACTGACCACCGCTGAGGTTCACCGGGGACTGCGGCTCATTTCAAAGAACAACTTAAATAACGATTCTGAAAAAAATTCTTAAATAATATTAAGATCAT
Source organism: Cochliomyia hominivorax (assembly GCA_004302925.2). Classification (NCBI taxonomy): domain Eukaryota; kingdom Metazoa; phylum Arthropoda; class Insecta; order Diptera; family Calliphoridae; genus Cochliomyia; species Cochliomyia hominivorax. Next base: position 68,525,619 of record PYHX02000467.1, read on the forward strand.
ACAAAATTTTAAGAGTTGCTTAAGTTTCGAACAGAAATTTTTAGATTGACATTGTTTTAATTTTATTATATAAAAATTATTCGAAACCTATCGGTTTTCTGAAACCCAAAATTTAAAAAAACTACAAATCCTATGATGAAGTTTCAAAGTCCTAAAGTTTTGTAAAATTACCACCAATTAAATAATGTTTTAATATTTTTGTGGTCCTTAAGTTCGCACAAAAGTTTATTCCACTAAAATGTATTCTTTTGCGATATGACCTAAATTAAAGTTTTTGATTTTTTCATCTTTTACATTTTTTTTGTCTGTTTTGTCATCACTGGTCATAAGCACAACAAAGGTTCTGTACTCATGTGATATTCAAAGGTCCTTTTTAATAAACGGACATGAAATATGTGTTTTTTAATATTTTTTTAATCAAAAATTGTGTTATTAAAGAATTAAAAAAAAATACAAGAATACATATGATAATTATAATTTTTTTGGTATTTACGGTATTAATTACATTTTTACGATATTGCCCTTTTTTACAAAACAACATAAAATATAGAAAAAAGGATATGTAAATAATAATGAAAATATTTTAAACATTTTCTTTGTCATCATTTATTTTATTAACAATTTAATAAACCATTTAACAAAAACTGGCAGCTGTACCCTTTCCACTCTTATTTTTTAACTTTTATTTTTTAAATTTATATAAATCCGTTTTATTTTAAATTCGTATCGAATTTTTGTTTAAATTTAAATATTTCACAACATAATAATTGACTTTTATACCAAAAAACAGGCACTTAAAAAAAATTTGGGACAAAATTTTGAGTCAACATTATTAAAACTTATGTAAATTCAAACCTCAATGATAATGAAAAAATATATTTACATCAAAAAAAAAAAAACTAATTAGAACTAACGAAACTAAAAAATGAAAAACTTAAATGAAGCAAAATAAGAAAAATATAAGAAAAATGTTGTCAAAAAGGAAATTGAAGGACTTAAGTATATATTTATTCAAGGACTTAAGTATATTTTAACTTGAAATTTCATGAGGAAACTAATGACATTTTTTGAAGTTACAAAAGTTATAAAACAAATTATTTATTCATATTTATTGCATAAAGTAGTTCTATTTCAATTCTTTTTACAATTCTAGTTCAGTTCTAGTTATTTACAGTTTAGTTGTAGTTCCATTCTAGTTTAGTTCTAGTTCGGTTCTAGTTCAGTTCTAGTTTGGTTTCAGTTAAGTTTTAGTGAAATTCTAGTCAGTTCTAGTTCCATTCTTGTTAAGTTTTAGTTTAGTTCTAATTCAGTTCTAGTTCAGTTCTAGTTCTGTTCTAGTTCTGTTCTAGTTTCTGTTTCTAGTTCTGTTCTAGTTCAGTTCTAATTCAGTTTCTAATTCACTTCTAGTTCGATTCTAGTTCAGTTCTAGTTCAGTTCTAGTTCAGTTCTAGTTCAGTTCTAGTTCAGTTCTTAATTCTGTTCCATTAAAGTTCAGTTCCTGGTTCACTACAGCTAAGTTCTAAGTTCATTTTATAGTTCAGTTCCTAATGCAGTTCCTTGTTTATTTTGTCTCCTGTCGATTTTATAATTCAATTTCTTGTTCAGTTTAAGTTATGTTTTATTTCAATGTCGGTTTTAATGCTCTACACCACCATAGGTTGTGGAAGTATTATGCGTTTGTGCAGATGTTTGTAACGGGAATAAAAATAGTTCATCCACCACTTTTAAGAAAACCGTTGGACTCAGTATCACTTTCTGAGTCGATTTAAAAATATCCGTCCGGCTGGTTGTTAATGTAAAGTTTGTTCGAAAAGTACAGATCGCAGTTTTGAAGATATTTTAATGAAATTTAGGAAGTTCCATTATTTTGGCCCATTATTTCTTACGGGCCCCATATAAATATGTTATAGGTTTTTTAGTCCATAAAATTCCCAAATATAAAACGATTTTAAAAAAGATTTTGCAAAAATGAGTCTTATAATAATTTAAAATGATGTGCCGAATTATACGATCATCGTATAATTCGGCACATCCTTCTAAATATCACCTTGAAACTTAAAAATTGCCATTATCCATGGATATTGTAAAATATTTAGTCAAATTAAGATAAATATAAGCAAGAACTGTTGTAGGAAATTATATGAGGGTCGTTCCACAACTTTTTTCTAACTCTCACATAATTCTGCAGAAAAAATTCTTTTAAAATCCATAAATATCATAAAATAATTAATAAGAAAGGCATATTATACGAGGGCCGATGAAAAATTTTAAAATAGGGCATTACATAGTCGGGCTTTACCGACTATAACATTTTTACTTGTTTTAATATTAAAATTTTTATTCAAAATCATTTTTATAAAATCATTCTATAAGAAAACTCTTTAAATTGTTTACGATTGAATAAATTCATCAATATTTTATGAAAAACTATATTTTTTATTATTATTATTTTTTTCTTTCTTTTTCATCTAAAATGCATTTGAAATGAAAATGCAAATAATTTGAATTTGAAAATATATATAAAGATAAAAACCACTTATATCCGATCAATTTATAACCAGTTGAATGAATTGAATAAATGTGAATTGTTTAGAAGTAAGAAACGTAAATATGTTGATATTTACTGATGTAAAAATGTAATAAAAATAAAATTACAAAAATCAATAAATGTAAAAACTTAATTTAAGCATAATAATTTAATCCCCCAACTTATTTGTGACATATAGTTACATTAACTAAATTGTTTATCCTTAAAAAATAATACACGAACAAGACTTACTATGTTATACCCTACATCAAATTAAATAATGTCACACAATTATTTTAAGCAGAAAATTTTAAATTCAAAATGAAATTCTACAAAATAATATAACAAACGTATTTTGCGGTTGAAAAAGTATGGATCATATTTTACCAATATTTAACTGTTCAATACGTTCAATTACGTTTTATTAATCAAGTTTGAAGGACCAACAGTAGATAAAAATTGAAATGTTGTTTTATAATGAAATAAATTTATATTTTCATTCTTAAAAAATGAAATCAAGCAAGAATTATTACTCCATAATGTTTCTTGTAAGCGAATAAAATTGGAATAGATCCGACTCGAAAGACCATAAAAACAAAAAATAAAATATGTATTAATTTGGTGATAAAAATTTTAGATGGAAGAACCTGAAAGTTTGGAAAATTATCCGATTCATAGAAATAACGTTCAAAAACTCATATTCAAAACACAGATCTTATTTTATTATACCCTCCACCACCAGAAGTGGTGGTAAGGGTATATTAACTTTTTCACTTCATGTGTAACATCAAGAAGGAATTATTTCAAACTCCATAAAGTATATATTCTTGCATTAAATCAAAATCTGAGTCGATTTAGCTATGTTCGTCTGTTGGAAACATTCCCACGCCTAGAAGCAGTTTCCTATTTAAAACCAGCTATATCGTATTATTATCAAAAAAATTTATACACCGATATCTGAGACAACCTCAAAAATTTGAAAAAGAAATTTTCTAATATTTTTCAACAAAACATAAATGGATTTAAAGAAAAATGTAACAATAACATACAGTAATATATTGTTCGTCATCACGCAAAAAAATTATTAAAATCAGATCAGCAGATAAAGAGTTATTGGTGGAAATATGCGAAATTTTGATACACCCAAAAATCTGTGTCTGATATGGATCGCAATTTTTAAATTAACTTACTGAAATTTGCTACATATACTTAATTTGATACAACAATAAACTCAAAGAAACAAGATTGTGCTGGGGTCATTATATGACGTAGCGCCCCTTCCTGGAACATGGTTTATAGCTTATAAAACTCTTGAATATAAATCAATTCTATTAAAATTCGTCACAATCAATTTTCTACTTGTCTTAAATATATGTTACTAATTTTATTTCTATCGGTCCATATTTTTCATATTAGATCCCTTCCCGGAAAAGAGGTTTTGATATTATAAAACTTGTAAATAAAGATCAATTCGGTTGAAATTCAGCACAATGATTTTTCTAACTAAATTAAATCTATATAATTTAATATGAACGATCTCGGTTCATATTTTGCTTTAGTTCCTATATGACACCCTCTTCCCGGAAAACAGTTCTTAGCTTACAATACTGGTAAATAAAGATCAATTCTATTGAAATTCGACACAATTATTTTTCTAACTGTATTTCATAAAATTATTAATTTAGACAATTTCGGTCTATATATTGCTATAGCTCCCTTATAGGGTCCCTTTTTTGGATTTTATGAAATAAGTTAATAATGACCAACTCTGTCAAATTCAACTCAATCATTTTTCTAACATATTTTTCTATAGCTCATACATAACGCCCCCTTCCGGAGAATAGGTTTGACCTTATAAAACTATTTAAATTGTTTTTAATATATAAAACTTGTTTCACGATCATCTGTAATAGTTTGATATTATGTGGATTTATAATCCCACTTCTCGGAATAAAATATGAATTCAAATAAGTAGAAAATTTTCTTCCATATAGTGATGGAGGGTATTTAAGTTTCGACATAGACGAATATAACATTCTTAATTGTTTTTTAATAAAATTTGAAAAATTTTCTCAAATTGTTTATTCGCATCAACATTATAATTCCAATGTTTATAACAAAAATATATAAACTGATTCAATCCGAAGGACTCTCTCAATAATTCAAAATAACTTCAGTTAGAGTGAATTAAGAAATAATATAGACTGTTAGGATACAAATTACAAACTGATCATGTTCGAAGAAGCCACTTTACCTTTTTTACATTTTTATTTGCGTGCAAATTGTATTCATTGAGCTCATACTTCAGGCTCTTTATCATTATTTTTTGGAAAATTATAGTTGTTTATCCAATTAAATCTAAAACTTGACTAAAGTTATTTTCATCAAACTATTTCACTTAATTATCTTCTGAAATCTTTTAAAATTCTCTTTAAAACTTAAATGATTTCACATGCGTATCAATTTGTTCTCTTATATTTTACTCTGAAAAAAGAGAGAAATTTCTGAATATTATTTACGTCTTTGTTGTTGTGTCAAATAAAACATAACACAAATAACTTTCAACAAGTTATAAACTGAAAAAGTTGGCAAACAAAAAGCACTCGCGGCTAAAAAATAAAACATTCGTAACTTCTGATAACAAATACGAACGTTCGGTTATGTTATGTCGAAACTTCAATACCCTCCACCACAAATGCGTGTGAAGCACATTTGTTATGTTTCGTACTTACACGCTCACAAACATATACAATTTGTATAACAGTCTTAAATATAACACAGGAACATTTATTAAAGTTATAAAATTAGTTATATAATTGATTATAACCTTTTTTTTCTACTGAACCGATTTCGATAATTTCTGAAATGGTAATAAAGTACATATAAAAACAACTTAAATCGTTATTAACTCACTAATTGAGCATTTAAATGGAAAGAAGCACGATTTCATACCAAAAATCCATATTTTGGGTGAAAAATCGAAAAAATCTCAAATCGTTAAAAAATCGCTAAATAAGTGTTTAAATCAAAAAAGGAGCTTGATTTAAAAACGCTTTTTTGTCATAACAGAAATTGAAATTTTGGACGAAATATCGAAAAAATCCTTAAGCGTTATTAACTCGGTAAATAAGTGTTTAAATGGAAAAAGTAATCACTTGCAATCATATCCGAAATAAAGATTTGAACAATTTTCAAAAATATGTGACGCCTAAAGTCTTTTACTCAAAAACCTCACTCTTTTATATTAAAAAATCAATTTTTCCTTTTATTGTTTATTTTTATTTCCTTATTCGGATTAATGAGTCGAATTCTTCTGGCCTTAATTTTGAATTTAATTTATTTTTCTTTTAATTTTACAAAAATGTTATTTAATCCCTTTTTATCTGTTTTCCATGTGACTAAATGAATAAAAATTAATTGAAAATATTTAAAATAGACTGACGTACATAGTTAAAGCGACTTCGATTTTGATTTGATGCAAGAATATATACACATTATGGGGCCTGAGATGATTCCTTTTAAGCGTTACATACGGAATGACGAAATTAATATAACCAGTTGTGGTGATTTTCTTCTATCGCTCATTTGCTGCAAATTCGCCATAACTCAAATTTTGCAAGTTAATCATTCTTTATAATCTGGCAAAAAATTTTTGAAAAATATGTAATTCCAGTTGTAAATTTATTGTTTATTACCAGAAATATAGCGCCAGTTCCTATTGTGCCTCTGTAGTTGTTATCATTGAACTTTTGTAAAATTAACAAAATATAAAGTTTTCATTCATGAATTACAAAAATTATGTTTCCTTCAATTAAGTAAAAATTTGTCTACTAAAAGAACGTTTTTTTTTTTTAAATTATAACTACTTTGCAGCAAATGAGCGATATGTTCTGGTGGTAGCAAATTGTTATACTCTCCACCACTACAAATGGTGATGAAGGTATATTAACTCATCTAAGACCCCATGTTTTATATATTTCCTTGAATCAAATCAAAATCTGAGTCGATTTAGCTGTGTCCGTCCGTCCGTCTGTCTGTCTATTATCTGTTTGTTGTTGACATGCTCATATTCGCAATAATTGACATAGCTAAAAAAAATTTAGCCTAAGTATTTAATATAGTCCTTAGATGTTTCCTATTTAAGACCAACAAAATTGGTTCAGTATGTTATGAGATATAGATCGATATCTAAGACAACCCCTAAATTTAAGCGAATTAAAATGGTATGTTGAAAAAAAGAAGTGAAGTGTTAGGTATGTGAAAAAGTATTTTCTCCACCACAAATATGAGGATACATTAAACCGTTATAAATATTTAAAGGGAATTGCACTTCTATAAAATGTATTTGTAAGCAGATTAGGACGGATACAAACCAAATTATAATTTGAGGTGATTTCGTAATTGCGGGCTAAATTAGAGCTATAGGAATACCATCACAGTACTGACTTTTTTTTATAAAATTATGCACTTCAAAGTGATTTTTATAGTGGATCTGTATTGGAGCTATTTTCTTCAAATTTAGTTGATTTGAACTGATTATTATTTATTTGAACAAAATGAATTCATATATATTAATTTCTGAAAGCTTTATGCGCTTATAGCACCATTGATGGGCATCTAAAATATTGAAACGAAAATTATCAATTTCTTTCAATCATTCTTGGACTAAAATAATAATTTGTACGAAGTTTCTTCACGATGTATAAAAAATTATGACTTGTAAACTGTTCACAATGTTTAAATGGTCAGCCAACGCTTTAGAAGGACAGACTGACAGACATCACTTCGTTTACCCAGAAAGCGATTCTGAATAATGGTTCATATTTTACCCGGGAAATGAGATTATCCAAATATGGCCAATGATTGTCAAACTAGTTAAATATATCAAAAACAGTTAAGCTCTACCAGGGACCTTATATGGGAGCTATATATAGCTATAGCAATATATAGACCGAAATTTTCCAAATTAATTCTTTGTATTAAGTATAGTTAGAAGAATAATTGTGTTAAATGCCAATGGAATTGATCTTTATTAACCAGTTTTATAAGCTCAGAACTGTTTTCTAGGAAGGGGTCTTATATGGGAGCTGAACCAAAACAAGGACCATGAACATTCATATTAATTATTATGCTAAATTTCAATGGAATTAGTCTTTATTTACAAGTTTTATCACCTCAAGACCACTTTTCAGGGAAGTGACCTGGGAGCTTTATTAAAATATGGACCGATATTAATAAAATTAATAACATATATTTAAGAGAGTAAAAAAATAAATTAAACATAAAATGCGATCATATTCCGGAAAGGGGCGTTATATGGGAACTAAGTCAAATAATGACCCCAGCAGATTTTTATTTCTTTGGGTTTATTATTGTACAAAAATAAATGTGTATGGAAAAATTCAATAAATTAACTTAAAAATTGCAATCCACATCACCCACAGATTTTCGGGTGTTTCAAAATTTCGTATATTTCCACATATAACTCTTTTTCTATTGATCCAATTTTGATGTTTTTTTTTTTTTTTTTTTTTTTTTTTTTTTTTGCACGATGATGAAGAACACACAACTGTATGTTATTGTTACATTTTTCTTTAAATTCATCTATCTTTTGTTGAAAAATTAGAAAAGTTCTTTTTCGGAATTTTGAGTTGCTCTCATATATCGATCTGTAACTTTTTTACTGAAGATCCTATATAACGGATTTTAAATAGGAAACAATGATAAGTAATGTGCCCGAATTTCAATGAATTCGATAAATTATTCAAAGATTAAGAATGTTTCTAACAGACAGACGGTCATATCTAAATCGACTCAAATTTTGATTTGTTGCAAGAATCTATAATTTATGGGGTCAGAGGTGATATCTTTTTAGTGTATTTAATTCAAAATAATAATGAGTAGCAAATTTCATCAAAATATCTTTAAAATTGCAGAATATAAAACGACTACATAGGTAGCCATTCAGACACACACATATATATTATATTAATTAATTAATTTTAGTTTAAGTCGCATTGTTTCGACGACTTTTGTAACTTTAAAATCCCATTTCGGGAGAACATTTGTATGGAAGGTACCTGATATATTATACCTAATATCGCCAATTTCAATAGGCTTCATTCTTGGAGCAAAATAATAATATGTTCCAAATATCATCGAAATATTGTGACCTGTAGACTGTTCACAACGTTTACATGGACAGTCAGCCGGGCAGACAGTCAGACGTACGGACGGACATGATTTAATTTACTCATAAATTGATCTATAATCGAACGGTATACTTAAAAGTGATGGTAGCACAATTTTTTCAGTCCGTTACAATTTTTGTACAAACACATAATACCCCAACCACACATGATGGTGTAGGGTACAAAAAGTTTAATAAAAAACTTAATAAAAAAAACTGCAAAAGTCTTCTATTTTTTCAACAATCTCAACGACTAATTAAAAATTTAAAACCTTTTTCATGGTATTTATTAATTTTAATAGGTATTCAATACGTATGAGTGTTATTTATTAATAATATCAAGTATACGTAATTTAATAAACACTGAAGAATATAAAATACAATAAATAAAATAATACTCATACACAAAGTGGGTATATTGGGAAGACACTTAAAAAATATAAATAAGCCAAATTGATCATATTCGCATACAAATTTCTTCCTGTAATGAGGTTTTAAGCCCTTAAAAGTCCTAAATATAAAGCGATTTTAGCAAAATTTAATTAAGTCTTTTGATATTATAAACCGATGTACCAAATCTTATATGTCTTATAGGTTCCTTACATGTCCCCTTTCAAATATCTCTTTGAATGGCATAAATCTCACATAAACATTAGTGTTGTAATAATATCAGGTCAAATTAAGAAAAATATAAAAACGCATAAATTTCACATAAATATTAGTGTCACAATAATGAACCGAACATGACCAATTTCAATAGACTTCGTCTTTGGGTCAAATTAATAATTCCAACCTGTGAACTATTTACAATGTTTACATGGTCAGCCAGCCGAACAGACAGACAGACAGACAGACAAACGGACGTATCGACGGAAATTGTTAAATCGACTTATAAAGAGCTTAGCTTTGGGCAATTTGCTGGATTAACCTCTTCTGCTACAAATGCCAAATTATTTTTCTTGTACCACTCAGGGACTTGTTTACCATAATTATACTTAAGAATAAATCAGAAAAAAATATACGAGGGTTGTTCATTACTTTTTCATAACTAACATTTACTACCAACATTATGATGTAGAGTATTACATAGTCAGACTTAACTAACAATAACATTTTTACTTGTTTTTTCTAGTTATAAAATCTATTGTATACTTTTAGGAGATTTTTAATTTTTTCAGTTTTCTTACTTCTCAGTTAATTTCATTTTAATTATCTTAATATTTAGTAGGTTCATTAGTATTTTTGATTTCATGTTTTAAGGTAACATTAATTTTATTACATTTTCAACTTTTCTTATTAAATTTATCAAGTATTTGTGTCATTAATTAAATTAACTTAATCAATAACTTTGTTTTTGTTTCTTTTTCAAAAAAAGTTCGTGACTTTTATTTAGAAACTCAAAATAATCTTAAACAATATTTATTTGTTTTAGCCAAGTTTATTATAGTTAATTAGAATACTGAGAGAAATGACTTTGATAAAGAGAAGTAACAAATTTGTTTTTAACAATTATAAATCAAGACTAATTGTTATATACACCACCACCATAAGTAGTGAAGAGGAATCATCTAATGTTCCAGAATGTTGCATTAGAATCGATTATGCTATCTACGTCTGTCAGTCTGTCTCATTGAAATTTGGCTTGAGTATTTGTTATAGTCCTAAGAATTTCTTATTTAAAACCAGAGAAATCGGTTCATTTTATTAAAAGATATATGTCGATATCTAAGACTCCTACCAGTGTATTAAAATAAATTTAATAACAATAACAATTGTTAATATTAAGTGAATAAACAAACATTTTATTGTAATAACTATATTTTTAGTGGCGGTAACAATAGCTATTGTAAACAATGCGAATAAACAAGTCTCTTAGTTGCAGTAACAAATCCTAACACCTTTAGTAGATTTATTCTCGTTTATGGTTACCACAAACACAATTTTTCTCTGCGTGTAGGGACCCCTTATCTAAATATGAAATGCTAAACTCTTCTGCATTTGTTATATAAAATTTTATTTAAAAACAAGTGGCGCATCAGAAATTAATAAATATATTTCTATAAGGTATATTATGACCCATAAAGGATCAGATTTTTGCGTACTGACCAGTCGAAAGGAAATGGTAGTAAGAAAGTTAAAAATCTAAAAAAGTGTGTAGTTAAAAGCATTCCATCCTCATTTTCCATATAGTTTGTCATGTTGGACCTGCTAGTTTTTCATTCATAACTCTCAGCGAACGAATCAATTATCCTTGATACAGGTCGTACCAAACCAATATATTACTTTGACTATATGAATATTAGACTTCAGCGTTGATTTAGTCAGTTGATCGGGAATATATGGAAGTTTCCTGAAGCCGTTTTTATTTTTTTTAATTATTTCAATATAAAATTATGTTAAAATATTCAAAATTCTGAAATATATGTCCTATTTTTGCCGAACTTTTTGTATGGGAACGAATAACTGTGCACTCTTCCCTATCGCCTCGCAAGTAACTCAGCTGAAAACATATAAAATTTTTAATTTATTTCAAAAAATCGTTTTGGAATTTATATTAAAATAATATCTAAATCATAAAAATCTTATTATTAAAGTCTTATTTTTTTACTAGAAATTAAATATATTTTGTTATCCAGTGTAAAAAAATATATATATTTTAACACTCAATAAATTTCAACAAAAGTTGAAATATTTACTTATTTATCATCTGTCAAAGTACTCAAACAAACTCCTTTTTGAAATACAATACATTAACATACTTATTGTGCGTGCGTGTAAGTACTTTCACCCAACACTGTAACACTCAACACTTTAACAGTCGGCCATTTTTAGAGCCTTCACTACCACAAGTGGTGAAGAGGGTATATTAACTTTGTCATTCAATGTGTAACGCTAAGAAGGAATCATCTCAGACCCCATAATGTATATATATATATTCTTGAAACAAATAAAAATCAGAGTCAATTTTGTTATGTCCGTCTATCTGTGTGTCAATTGTTGGCACACTCACATTCACAATAATTGACAGAGCTCAATGAAATTTGGCCTGAGTATTTGTTATAGTCCTGAGAAGTTTTCTGTTTAAAACCAGTAAAATCGGTTCAGAATATTAAATGATACTGACCGATATTGACCTTCATAAAAATGTCAAATAATATCAAAATCGTTTGAGTACAAAAAAGTTATAGTTAATATAACGAATTTTATGACTTATTACATGTTCCGCGTTATATTTAAGAAAAACTTTTTTATACCAACAAGAAACTGCAGGACAAGAAACTGAACATTAATTGGAAGATTGCACTGAACCAAATGTCGTTCGTAATATTAACGAAAAATGTTCGTAGAACTTTAACGAAAAAAAGGTGTTAAATAAACAGATTTTTATTCTAAATGCAAACCGGTCGGCTCATCGCCGTCCCATTGACATTCTACTATTTTTAGTTGTTTGTTACGTTTTCTACACTATTTAATTATTATCTAAAACTGGCTTTTACCCGGTACGCTTTGCTGCACAAAAATTCTTCTCAGTGGTAGATCTCGAAAGAAATTTTACAAATCGACGTGTATTAAAGTAATAATTAGGACCAAATTATCGCTGTAGTAGAAATATAAATATTCGATAATCAATATTTGCTTTGTATGTGGGTTACTTCTCCCCTTATCCTTTCCGTTTTACATTTCATCCAGTAAAACAGTTCCTTGAGGAAGTCATTGGGACCAAATATGAAAATTCTCGCTGTAACAGTTCTTTAGATATTCTATATTCAATATTTGCTTTGTAGGGCGGAATACTCCTTATGAAATATTTAAAATTTAACATTTTAGGTTTTATTTTATTGCAACAATTTACTGTGATTCTTTTCTAAATTGAATAATATTCATCAATGTAAAGAATTTGTTTTTGTCAATCTGAATAATATATTATTCAAATTAAATAATATTTATTCAAATTAACACCATCTTTATTAACGAATTTACATAATCATTTTGACAATTTTTTCGTCAATTTGAAGAATTTATGAAAAATAAACAAAAAGGTTCGTTAAAATGAATAAAGATTTCGTTGGCTGATATATAACCTAATTTTCTTCAATTCTACATCCTTTTTTGTTGTATTTACTTCTTTTTTTTGGTTTATAGACTGATATCTGAAACAACTTTAATATTCCTAAATTTTTCCAACAAAAAACAAACTGGATTTGACAAAGTTAACCTATAAAATACAGTTATATGTACTTCATCATAAAATATCGTCTTAATCGGATCAATAGAAAACAGTTAAGCAAAATTTACGTCCCAAAATCTATGTGTCATAAAGTTGCAATTTTGAAATGTTGATGCAATAATAAACCGATAATTTGACCTACCTCCCATATAAAGACCCTTCCTGGTGTAGGGTTTAAGCATATAAAACTCCTAAATATAAACTAATTCTGTTGAAATTAGGCACAATCATTTTTTTCCTAAATATATATTATTAATATATATCGGCCCACGATTGGCTACAGTTCCCATAAAATGCACTTAAACTTAAAGACTTATTTTATTGAAATTCGACAATGTTATTTTTCCAATATTGGCGAATATGAGTCCACATTTTTCTATAGCCCCTATTTAGAGCTCCTAGTTAAAATACCAACCCCATTTACCCAAGAATCACTGAGCTGAACTGTAAAGCAGTTGGTTAGTAAATAAGAACAAGCGGACGAAATTGCTAGATCAACAATGGCTAATCAACAACTCTAACCAAAATACTGAAATCGAAATACTGCTGTCCTTTTTACCGGTCAACTTGAAGAGATGGATCCGTAAATTACCTGAGTGAATGTCAATTATTCGTCAAAACCCCGTAGAGTCAAACAAGGAGCCTCTCGAAACTCCAATCGCCTCTATCAGGAGTGACATGATAACTTATGCAGACAACTGTACACTAACGGTGACAGGCCAACGATTGATCGATCAGTGATAAATTATACTGCTCCTGTGTGGTCCCATTCGCTAAGTGTTACGCAATGGGGAAATATTCAAAGTTGTCAAATTACAGCCTTTAGAACCGTAACAGTTCGAATATATGAACAGAGGTATGTATAAGATCCTATTGATCAAGATTCATATATAGTAGATTCAAACGACACTCAAAAAGACATCACAAATTCAGCGGTTTCATGTTACTTTATGAATTGCGTACTTGGAGGCCGCCCACCTCCTATCGCAGTCATAGAATAGAAACTGCCGAGGCCTACAAGAGTAGTTCTACCACATATATGTTCGAGATGGAGCAATAGGCTCAATGGCTACTGGTCTTGTATTGACCGTGCTTCCCCTATATTTGTCCAGCATGTGGCCAAGGAATACATGATACACAAATTGGATTAACTGCCCAGCCAATCCAATTACTTTTAGTCCAGATAATCTATGAGCTAAACCTATAGAAGTGACATACAATTTCTTTGATCTAAAGTTTTACCAGAACCTGAATATTAACAATTAATTAATTTGTTTTTACAGCTGTTACAACAACAATTGATATATCGTCATCATACACTATCGTTCTGAGATCCAAATGGTCCATTTCCATAAGTAACTCATTCAATGCCAAATTCCATAATAGAACTGAAAGATCGCCTACTTAAGGAGTTCCCCTAAGGGCATGATTTATGATTAATTGATCAAAAACTAGTCACGAATCCAGCAATACCCCATTCTAATATAAGGTTTCGCTTTATTGAAGGGCTTTTCAATAGAAAGATCTCGCAATTTGTCTAACTAATTAATGGAGTGTCATATCGAATGGTTTACCTTTAGTGTAAGCATGTTCCGGGTTTGAGTGGAGACTACAATTCATTAATATTCTTATAAGCAAATCAATGATTCTCTCCAGTTCTTTTAGCTGAAAAGATGAGAGACTTATAGATCTCAAGTTTTTTGGTCCAGTAAAAGAGGTTTTACCTCCTTATGAACAATTTTTTAATTTATTGAAAAATTTTATGTTTCAAAGTATTCAATCTGTGATAAATCTAAATATTTTTAATAACAAGAACAAGCAATTTTATTATATGTATTTTTTTAATTTTATTTTAAAGAAAAACATTACAAATTTGACAATATTTATTGATTGAATATAAATAAAGTGAATAAAACATAATAAAGTAATAAAGTATAACAGTTTTCTTATTTTGTTTTTTATTCTTTTAAAGATTTCCAGTAAAAAATTAATTTTTTTTATTTTGTAAATAAAAGTTAAAACTTAGCGATCGATTACGTATGGCAACTGAACTTCAGTTGTGTTATCAGTTGCTAAAATTATATTATAGATGGCAAGTGGCAACTAAAGTTGTCAATTTTAGTTGCCAAAAAATAATAATTTGACAACTGTGTTTTTCTGGTTGCCTCGTTTATATAACGAACTTATTTTGAATTAATAACGTAGGATTTTTGTTTTTTCTATTTTTTTCATTTCAGAAAAATATACCCCCATCCATTTACGGAATTAAACAGTGCAAGGACAATTTGATGAAATGGTTACTTTGATACAAAAACAAATTAAAGACATTTTAATAATGGAACCATTATTTCATCTTCATTTCATTTCATTTTTATTAATTAAACTCCAAATTTCTAATAAATTATATTATTTACTCTTAATTTATAACAGTTAACCAAAAACTGGTTAAACGATTGACTTAAAACCGCATTCGAAAACTTTTTTTTTTTTTTGAAAGTACATTTTTCGAGTAAACCGAAAACCGGTTTCCTAAAAGTTTCGTTTTTTAATACACTTTTCATATGGATGCGCAAACACCTATCGCGTCATCGTTGTTATCTCTTAAAGGCAATCATTTTACGCATTCGCATAGCGGTATTCGTTTCACGTTGTCCTGGGTTTCACGCATTTACCACATGCACTCGTTTTTAATTGAAACACTACTGGTGAAGACAAAAAAAAAAAACTTAGTTTTAACCAAGAATCCCTCCTTCCTATACAAATGTATAGGTCGTGATCTGGAGTAATCGGAATCATCGTGATATACCTTAGCTTTTTGGCTTAAAGCGCTTGCCATCAAACTTTATAATTCAAAAAAATGGATGACGAAAATATTCCTTAAAACTATATTTTCTATTAAAATTATTAAATTTAAAAATTTAATTCCTCAGAACATTTTTATTTATATTTTTCGGTTGCCGAACTGTCGAAATGTTAGCTGAAATCAGTTGCCACACATAACACGTTGTTTTATTTCAGTTGCGTTGCCTGTTGACCACGCAATTGAAGTTCGGATGACATACGTAATCGACTCATCAATTAACAAAACACAGACTTTAGAGTAAAGAAAAAGAACTGGTGGTTTTTTTATAAAAAATAATGGCCAAAAATTATTTAATGTTAAATTTATTTAAAGTTTTCTTTAGTTTTAACTAATAATATAATCAAAAGTTGTTTTGATAATACATTTTGTGTTTAAAAAAAATAATAAAAAAAACATTTTTTTAAAACTTGTTTTTTCTTCATAAATTACAAACTAATATCAAAGTTTTATTATCAACAGTTTAATTCGTGTTGATTTTCTTTAAAAAAAAAAGTTAAAAAAAATAAAAGAAATTAATTTCTTTTTATTTTTTAACCTTAAAAAAGAAAATGCAACAAAATTCAATTTATTTGTAGAATCAAGAAATAATGTGTGTTTTTTGTTTAGTCGAACCTTTTTTTTTATTAAAAAAGAAGGAACAATTAAGAATGTTATAGTCGACCAAGCCCGACTATGTAGTTCCCTACACCAAAATTTACGTTCCCAGGTCAAATAAAATCTCCGTTTCGAAATGACCCGAGTCACACTCGTCCAAAGATTATCAACACAGTGACAGCAGTATTTATTGGAAGTTTTTTATTACACAATTGGAGTTACCGCCGAGGCTTGTAAGAAAGGATATTCGTAATATACGAGCATAGCAAATATATGTGCAAGATCTTTTCGATGTGAATTCGTATAAGACAGCTTCGAACAACATTCACAGAGACGCCTCAAATTCTGCAGTTTCAAGATTTTCAACAAACACAACTGAGATCGAGATGTAGCAACAGACTCAATGCTTTTTGGTTACGTATTGACCTTACCGACCAAACTTATAGTCTGCATGTGGTAAAAGGACCACATGATACCCGACATCTATTCAACTGCCAGTCCAATCCAATCTCACTCTGTCCTGAAGATCTATGAATTCAACCAATCGAGGTTGCCAGATCCCTTGACCTGGAGTTGAACAATAACATGAATTGAAATTGATAAATGTACTTAATTCTTTCCAGCTGTTACAACAACAACCAAAATGTTGGTTATATAAATAGGAAATTTTAATTAACGACTCTCGTAAAATTTAATTTTTCTGATTTACTCCTATTGAGTGTGACATTAACATTTATGTGAAATTTATGCGTTTTAAAATGAATTTTACTGGAGTGGGGTTATATGGGAATTAGATGAAAAATATGGAGCGACTCTCGTATAATTCTGCACATCGATTTTAGATAATATTTATCTTAATTTGAGCACTTGTTATTACAATACCAACGCATATGTGTGATTTATGCTCTTAAAAGTCATGTTTGGAAGGGGTCTTATGTGGGACCAATGAGAAGCAATGGACCGACATTCGCATAATTTGGCACATCGATTATTTTTGCCAAATTACGTTAAAATCACTTTATATTTAAGACTTTTATGAACTTAAAATCTCATTCCCGGAGGACATTTGTATTGAAGTACCTAAAATATTGTACCGAGTATGGCCAATTTCAATAGGCTTCGTTTTTGGGCCAATATAATAAGCACAAAATTTCATCGAGATATCTTTAAAATTGCGTCCTATAGACCGTTCACAATGTTTACATGGAGAGCCAGCCAGACAGATAGACAGACAGACATCGTTAAATCGACTCAGAAAGAGATTCTATGCCGAGTGGTATACTTTAACAAACGTTGGTGTAGGGTATAAATTATAATTGTTTGCTTATTTTGTAGGTGTTTTGTTTTATAACAAACTAAAATTTAAGATCAACTTAATTTAGTTTTTTAATTTAAGCATAATTTAATTTGAGTTTTATAAAAACTAAACGTTTAAATATTTAACACACATTAAATTTAAAGAAGTTTAAAAAAAAATTCTTCAAAATAAATATCAACGTTTAGTTTTTTTTAGTTTTTTTTTTTTCTTTTAATTTAGTTTTTTGTTTTAAACTTAATTTTATAAATAAATTATAAATTTTTTAATAATTTTTCTACTTGTTGTTGTTGTATGTATGCTATTTGCATTTGTACAAAGAAATATGTGAATTTTGTATAAATTTCAAAACGTATCTATTGTTAGTTGCCATGGAGGGGAGGGGGGATGATAGAACTTGTTTTTTTTTTTAATTTAAAATAACGACTTTTTTTGTTTTTTCTTTTAAGTTTTTTAAACTTATGCTTAATAAATGACTTGTTTGTTTTTGTTGTATTGTTTTTGTAATAGTTTTTTTTTTAATTAATATCACATTTTTGTATTAAAATCAAATAATTATTTTAACAAAAAAAAACTTTAAAAATTTCTTAAAAAAGGGGAT
>PYHX02000467.1:68544036-68581908 GCA_004302925.2 Cochliomyia hominivorax
AATTGGTAAAATTAAGATAAATATAATCCGAAATCGATGTGAAAATTAAACGAAGGTCTTTTTTTTTACTTTTTCGTAACTTTAATTTATAACCAACATTGTAGTGTAGAGCATTACATAGTCGAGCTTGACCAACTGTGATATTCTTACTTGTTAATAAAATTTTTTAAACCTCAAAATGACATTTTAAACAAATGAAATTGTAATAGTCGGATGGCCCTCGTATAATTTTCTTTTCTTATTTATGCTAAAATATGCAAAAGGTTGCTTTGATACTGAAACATATGAAATGTTTGTGTTTTTTTAAAGATGTTTTTCTGGACATTTATATAGGAATTTGGAAAAATTATGGACCGGCCCTCATATAGTTTGTCTCAACAGTTTGTACCTATGAGAAACAATGGTACAATTTGGTATATAAATTAAAAATATCAAAAGACTTCATTTTGAAAAATTTTATTAAAATCATTTGATATTTAAGAGTTTTACGGTCCAAAATAATAAAACGTTCCAAATTTCATTTAGTTATTTTCAAAACTGCGACCTGTACTTTGCGAACAATCTTTACATGGACAGCCAGCCGGTCGGACGGTTATGGTTAAATCGACTCAAAAAGTAATTTCGAGACAAATGTTATACTTAAAAGTGGTGCAAGTCCTTTTTTCTGCCCGTTACAAATATCTGCCTTAGCAGATATAAAACAATAATTGTCTGAAATATCTTCCAGACAATTATTGTTTTGCCATCAAATTATAGTGTTAATATAAGACTTTTATTTTGCATTTCCCGTAGAGTGTCCATCAGTCAGCAAATATTGAATTTACTCTCATCTGAGAAAAGCATCTGATCCAGAAGTCATTCGGCTCATTTCAAATTACTCTCTATAAAACATTCTCCTCTTCATATTAATAACATATATCAAGGGTTTTCTTCTGAAATTGTAACCAACATGGAGAAGCAATCTCCGATTAGTTTTTCCTCATAAAAATATAATTGACCGTAATAATTCTTCAATTTCCAGAAGTATAAAAATCTTTCAGTGCGATTCGCTTGTTTTGCTTAAAAATAAATCTAAGCTCTTCAACATGATCTTTGGATGAGGGGTTGAATAGGATCTATGAAAAATAACGAACCGATCGTATTATTTGCCACATCG
The DNA here is from genome assembly GCA_004302925.2 of Cochliomyia hominivorax. Taxonomy (NCBI): domain Eukaryota; kingdom Metazoa; phylum Arthropoda; class Insecta; order Diptera; family Calliphoridae; genus Cochliomyia; species Cochliomyia hominivorax. The sequence goes on from PYHX02000467.1 coordinate 68,545,193, forward strand.
TTTTAGAATATCAAGAAACTAATTTGCGTCAAATTTCATTAAAATCGCTTTATATTTAGGAGTTTTGTGACATTAAATCCCCATTTCGGGAGGAACTTTTTTATGGGGGCTAGTTGAAATAATGGATCCATCATCATCAATTTTAAAAGACATCGTTATTGGGCCAAAATAATGATATATACCAAATTTTATTAAAATATCTTTAAAACTGCCGCCTGCATTTTGTTCACAAAATTTACATGGACCAACCAACCGGACAGACGGATGGACGGACATCACTAAATCGACTCAGAAAGTCACACTCAGTCGAACGGTATACTTTAAGGTAAGTGTAACACCATTATATCTGTATGTTACATAATACCCCAACCACCTATAGTGGTGTAGGGTATAAAAATATTATTGTATTCCATTTAAATTTATTTAAAATTCTTTAAAAAATACTCTCCTGCAATTTATTTCACAAAATAATAGAATTTTTAATTAAAGCTGTAAATTTAAATTTATAGTGAAAACGTGTACAACTGTCAACAGCTGTCAATAATTTATCACGATCTCTGGCAAATCCAAGGTAACATGTAGAATTAACTGCTGAATTGACTAAATGAATTATTTATTTCCTGACTCAAAATGAAGTTTAATATACGACACACACTTTCGACACAATTTCGATGACCGAATGTTTTCCTTTAAATGATAAATTTATTAATTAAAGTTCTCAACACCAATTTATTGGGATAACGTGTACAAGTGCTAACATCTGTCAATAAACAACACTGAAGTGGAAATAACTTGAAGTTAAATGAAAAGTGAATGTAAATCTGATATAAAGAGAAACTGACATTTGGTTATATTTATCACAGACACTTCATCTTTGTATCCACTTGGAAAGATAAACGTTTATATTTAAATACAGTCAATGTACATTATAATGTATAAGTGTGAGTAATAGAGATATAAGTGAGAATTTATTACAATGAATAACAAAATGACTGTATATACATTAGGATTAGAGGTCATTTACATTATTAGGATTATATAATTGCAAACCCTAACATATGAGCGTATGAGTAATAATGGTGAATTACATTAAGTATACGCCTGTACTGTACTTTACTTAATTATTTTACTAATTTAGAAATTTAGTCATTTTTATGGAAACAATCTTTGTGCGTCGTCACGTAACCATCTAGAAACTTGTTCTTTTCTTGTGTATAAAATAACCGACATTTTTAGAAAAACCGGTTTTTCAGTTATTCGAAAAATGGGTTTTTCAAACAAAAACTGTTTTCAAATACAGTTTTATACCAAAAAAAACCCTGTTAAATGGTTTTTATTTATAGAAAAAATGGATTTTTATTGTAAATATAGAATTTTACTAATAAGAGAAATGAGTTCTATGAGGAATGTAAGTGAAATAATGGTTTTATCATAATCGCAATGTGAAACACATCCAGATAGTAATATGAAACAAATTTCGTCAAATTAGGGAATTAAGCTCTAAATTTGTGGAATACAAAATTTTTGGTATCGATCTTAAATAGTGATTTATTCGTATTTCATACGGAATAAAATATTTTATATGTTCTCATACATTTAAGAGACATATATATATGGTAGTGTTAGATACCACGGATGTTTTCGCTCTTTTATTGTTCTTCTTACATGATACTCTCCATTCTTAACTGAAACGGTTTTAAGCCTTAGACTGACCACCGCTGAGGTTCACCGGGGACTGCGGCTCATTTCAAAGAACAACTTAAATAACGATTCTGAAAAAAATTCTTAAATAATATTAAGATCATACAAAATTTTAAGAGTTGCTTAAGTTTCGAACAGAAATTTTTAGATTGACATTGTTTTAATTTTATTATATAAAAATTATTCGAAACCTATCGGTTTTCTGAAACCCAAAATTTAAAAAAACTACAAATCCTATGATGAAGTTTCAAAGTCCTAAAGTTTTGTAAAATTACCACCAATTAAATAATGTTTTAATATTTTTGTGGTCCTTAAGTTCGCACAAAAGTTTATTCCACTAAAATGTATTCTTTTGCGATATGACCTAAATTAAAGTTTTTGATTTTTTCATCTTTTACATTTTTTTTGTCTGTTTTGTCATCACTGGTCATAAGCACAACAAAGGTTCTGTACTCATGTGATATTCAAAGGTCCTTTTTAATAAACGAACACAAAATATGTGTTTTTTAATATTTTTTTAATCAAAAGTTGTGTTATTAAAGAATTTAATTAAAAAAATACAAGAATGCATATGATAATTATAAAATTTTTTTATATTTACGGTATTAATTACATTTTTACGATATTGCCCTTTTTTACAAAACAAGATTAAATATAGAAAAAAAGGATATGTAAATAATAATGAAAATATTTTAAATATCTTCTTTGTAATTTTTTATTTTATGAACAATTAATTAAACAATTTAACAAAAACTGGCAGCTGTACCCTTTCCATTCTTATTTTGTAACTTTTCTTTTTAAAATTTATATAAATCCGTTTTATTTTAAATTCATATCGAATTTTTATTTAAATTAAAATATTTTATAACATAATATTTGACTTTTATACCAGAAAACTCCGCACTTAAAAAAAAAACTAAAATTTTTGGTCAACATTTTGAGACTAAATTATTAAAACTTATGTAACTTCAAACCTCAATGATAATGAAAAAATATGTTAACGTCAAAGAAAACTAATTAGAACTAACGAAACTAAAAAATGAAAAACTTAAATGAAACAAAATAAGAAAAATCTAAGAAAAATGTTGGCAAAAAGGAAATTGAAGGACTTATTTATATATTTATTCAAGGACTTAAGTATATTTTAACTTGAAATTTCATGAGAAAACTAATGACATTTTTTGAAGTTACAAAAGTTATGAAACAAATTATTTATTCATATTAATTTCATAAAGTAGTTCTATTTCAATTCTTTTTACAATTCTAGTTCAGTTCTAGTTATTTACAGTTTAGTTGTAGTTCCATTCTAGTTTAGTTCTAGTTCGGTTCTAGTTTGGTTTCAGTTCAGTTCTAGTTCAATTCTTGTTAAGTTTTAGTTTAGTTCTAGTTCAGTTCTAATACTGTTCTAATTCAGTTCTAGTTCAGTTCAGTTCTAGTTCAGTTCAGTTCAGTTCAGTTCTAGTTCAGTTCAGTTCAGTTCTAGTTCAGTTCTAGTCCAGTTCTAGTTCAGTTCTAGTTCAGTTCTAGTTCAGTTCTAGTCCAGTTCTAGTTCAGTTCTAGTTCAGTTCTAGTCCAGTTCTAGTTCAGTTCTAGTTCAGTTCTAGTTCAGTTCTAGTTCAGTTCACTTCTAGTTCAGTTCTAGTTCAGTTCTAGTTCAGTTCTAGTTCAGTTCTAGTTCAAGTTCTAGTTCAGTTCTAGTTCAGTTCTAGTTCAGTTCTAGTTCAATTCTAGTTCAGTTCTAGTTCAGTTCTAGTTCAGTTCTAGTTCACTTCTAGTTCAGTTCTTAATTCAGTTTCAAATTTTATTCTTAGTTCTGTTCCATTAAATTTCAATTCCTGGTTCACTACAGCTAAGTTCTTAGTTTATTTTATAGTTCAGTTCCTAATGCAGCTCCTTGTTTATTTAATAGTTAAGTTCCCTGTCGATTTCATAATTCAACTTCTTGTTCAATTTAAGTTATGTTTTATTTCAGTGTCGGTTTTTATACCCTACACCATCATAGTTGGTGGGAGTATTATGCGTTTGTAACGGGGATAAAAAATAGTCCATCCACCACTTTTAAGAAAACCGTTGGACTTAGAATCACTTTCTGAGTCGATTTAAAAATATCCGTCCGGCTGGCTATCAATGTAAAGTTTGTTCGAAAACTACAGATCGCAGTTTTGAAGATATCTTAATGAAATTTAGGAAGTTCCATTATTTTGGCCCATTATTTCTTACGGGCCCCATATAAATATTCCCCTGTTATAGGTTTTTAGTCCATAAAATTCCCAAATATAAAACAATTTTGAAAAAAATTTGCAAAAATGAGTCTTATTAAATTTAAAATGATGCGCTGAATTGTACGAGCATCGGTAAATTGTTTTAGAGGTCCAATAAAACCATCCTTCTAAATATCACCTTGAAACTTAAAAATCGCCTTTATGAATGGATATTATAAAATATTTAGTCAAATTAAGATAAATATAAGCAAGAACCATTGTACGAAATTATACGAGGATCGTTCCATAATTTTTTCTAACTCCCACATAATTCTGCAGAAAAAAATTCTTCTAAAATGCATAAATATCATGAAATAATTAATTATAAATATTAAATAATAAATATAAAAATAAATAAATTAGTTGTAAATCACAGTTAGGAAAAAATTTTAATCGGCCTTCGTATAATATGCTTTTCTTATATTATACTAAATCTGATCAAAAATTTTTCGTAACTGTTATTTACAACCAAAATTGTGGTGTAGGGCATTACATAGTCGGGCTTTACCAACTATAACATTTTTACTTGTTTTAATATTAAAATTTTTATTTAAAATCATTTTTATAAAATCATTCTATTAGAAATATTTACAATAAGAAAACTCTTTAAATTGTCTACGATTGAATAAATCCATCAATATTTTATGAAAAACTATATTTTTTATTATATTTTTTTATTATTATTTTTTCTTTTTCATCTAAAATGCATTTGAAATGAAAATGCAAATAATTTGAATTTGAAAATATATATAAAAGATAAAAACCACTTATATCCGATCAATTTATAACCAGTTGAATGAATTGAATAAATGTGAATTGTTTAGAAGTAAGAAACGTAAATATGTTGATATTTACTGATGTAAAAATGTAATAAAAATAAAATTACAAAAATCAATAAATGTAAAAACTTAATTTAAGGATAATAATTTAATCCCTAAACTAATTTGTGACATATAGTTACATTAACTAAATTGTTTTATCCTTTGATAATATGGTAAAAAATAATACACGAACAAGACTTACTATATTATACCCTACATCAAATTAAATAATGTCACACAATTATTTTAAGCAGATTTAAGAATTTTAAATTCAAAATGAAATTCTACAAAATAATATAACAAACAAATTTTGCGGTTGAAAAAGTATGGATCATATTTTACCAATATTTAACTGTTCAATACGTTCAATTACGTTTTATTAATCAAGTTTGAAGGACCAACAGTAGATAAAAATTGAAATGTTGTTTTATAATGAAATAAATTAATTCTTTCATTCTTAAAAATTAAATCAAGCAAGAATTATTACTCCATAATGTTTCTTGTAAGCGAATAAAATTGGAATAGATCCGACTCGAAAGACCATAAAAACAAAAAATAAAATATGTATTAATTTGGTGATACAAATTTTAGATTGAAGAACCTTTAAGGTTTGGAAAATTATCCGATTCATAGAAATAACGTTCAAAAACTCATATTCAAAACACAGATACTTATTTTATTATACCCTCCACCACCAGAAGTGGTAGTGTGGGTATATTAACTTTGTCACTTCATGTGTAACATCAAGAAGGAATTATCTTAGACTCCATAAAGTATATATTCTTGCATCAAATCAAAATCTGAGTCGATTTTGCTATGTTCGTCTGTTGAAAATATTCTCACGCCTAGAAGCAGTTTCCTATTTAAAACCAGCTATATCGTATTATTATCAAAAAAATTTATACACCGATATCTGAGACAACCTCAAAAATTTGAAAAAGAAATTTTCTAATATTTTTCAACAAAACATAAATGGATTTAAAGAAAAATGTAACAATAACATACAGTAATATATTGTTCGTCATCACGCAAAAAAATTATTAAAATCAGATCAGCAGATAAAGAGTTATTGGTGGAAATATGCGAAATTTTGATACACCCAAAAATCTGTGTCTGATATGGATCGCAATTTTTAAATTAACTTACTGAAATTTGCTACATATACTTAATTTGATACAACAATAAACCCAAAGAAACAAGATTGTGCTGGGGTCATTATATGACGTAGCGCCCCTTCCTGGAACATGGTTTATAGCTTATAAAACTCTTGAATATAAATCAATTCTATTAAAATTCGTCACAATCAATTTTCTACTTGTCTTAAATATATGTTACTAATTTTATTTCTATCGGTCCATATTTTCATATTAGATCCCTTCCCGGAAAAGAGGTTTTGATATTATAAAACTTGTAAATAAAGATCAATTCCGTTGAAATTCAGCACAATGATTTTTCTAACTAAATTAAATCTATATAATTTAATATGAACGATCTCGGTTCATATTTTGCTTTAGTTCCTATATGACATCCTCTTCCCGGAAAACAGTTCTGAGTTTACAAACCTGGTAAATAAAGATCAATTCTATTGAAATTCGACACAATTATTTTTCTAACTGTATTTCATAAAAATAATTAACTTAGACAATCTCGGTCTATATATTGCTGTAGCTCCCTTATAGGGTCCCTTTTTTGGATTTTATGAAATAAATTAGTAATGACCAACTCTGTTTAAATTCAAAATTTTCTAACATTTTTTTCTACAGCTCATACATAACGCCCCCTTCCGATTGACCTTATAAATTTATTTAAATTTTTTTTAATATATAAACTTGTTTCACAATCATCTGTAATAGTTGGATATTATTTGGATTTAGAATCCCACTTCTCAGAATAAAATATGAATTCAAATAAATAGAAAATTCTTCTCCATATAATGATGGAGGGTATTTAAGTTTAGACATAGACGAATATAACATTCTTAATTGTTTTTTAATAAAATTTTAAAATTTTTCTCAAATTAATTAATCGTAACAACATTATAATTCCAATGTTTATAACAAAAAATATATAAACTGATTCAATTCGAAGGACTCTCTCAATTAATTCAAAATAACTTCAGTTAAAGTGAATTAAGAAATAATATAGACTGTTAGGATACAAATACAAACTGATCATGTTCGAAGAAGCCACTTTACCTTTTTTACATTTTTATTTGCGTGCAAATTGTATTCACTGAGCTCATACTTCAGGCTCTTTATCATTATTTTTTGGAAAATTAGAACAAATTCATAGATTTTATTTAATTTGGTCTGAGTTCTTTAAAACCTTCATAACTCAATCAACTTATATCGTAAATATAAACATGTATAATGTCGTAGCCTTATTTTACCAACAAAATAAAGTTGTTTATCCAATTAAATCAAAAACTTGACTAAAATTATTTTCATCAAATTGTTTCGCTTAATTATCGCCTGAAATCTTTTAAAATTCTCTTTAAAATTTAACAAATTATTCACATGCGTATGAATTTGTTCTCTTATATTTTACTCTAAAAGAAGAGAGAAATTTCTGAATATTATTTACATCTTTGTTGTTGTGTCAAATAAAACATAACACAAATAACTTTCAACAAGTTATAAACTGAAAAAGTTGGCAAACAAAAATCACTCGCGGCTAAAAAAATAAAACATTCGTAACTTCTGATAATAAATACGAATGTTTAATCGGTTATATCGAAACTTCAATACCCTACACCATAAATGCGTGTGAAGCACATTTGTTATGTTTTGTACTTACACGCTCACAAACATATACAAATATATAACAGTTTTAAATATAACACAGGAACATTTATCAAAGTTATAAAATTAGTTATATAATTGATTATAACCTTTTTTTCTACTGAACCGATTTCGATAATTTTTGAAGTGGTAATGAAGTACATATAAAAACAACTTAAATCGTTATTAACTCACTAATGAGCATTTAAATGGAAAGAAGCACGATTTCATACCAAAAATCCATATTTTGGTGAAAATCGAAAAAATCTCAAATGTTAAGAAATCGCTAAATAAGCGTTTGAATCCAAAAAGGAGCTTGATATGAAAACGCTTGTGTGTCATAACAGAAATTGAAATTTTGGACGAAAAATATCTTTAAGCGTTATTAACTCGGCAAATAAGCGTTTTAATGGAAAAAGGGATTTGATTTGTAATCACTTGAAATCATATCCGAAATTAAGATTTGAAACATTTTTAAAGTTATGTGACGCCTAAAGTCTTTTACTCAAAAACCTCACTTTTTTATATTAAAATAATTAAAATTTATTTTTATTTCTTTATTCTTTTAATTTTACAAAAATGTTATTTAATCCCTTTAATTTGTTTCCCTGTGATTATGTCTTGACTAAATGAACATAAATTAATTGAAAATATTTAAAATAGACTGACGTACATAGTTAAAGCGACTTAGATTTTAATTTGATGCAAGAATATATACACATTATGGGCCTGAGATGATTCCTTTTAAGCGTTACATACGGAATGACGAAATTAATATAACCAGTTGTGGTGATTTTCTTCTATCGCTCATTTGCTGCAAATTTGATTAACTTGCCATAACTCAAATTTTGCAAGTTAATCATTCTTTATAATCTGGCAAAAAATTTTGGAAAATATATAATTCCAGTTGTAAATTTATTGTTTATTACCAGAAATATAGCGCCAGTTCCTATTGTGGCCTCTGTAGTTGTTATCATTGACCTTTGTAACATTAACAAAATATAAAGTTTTCATTCATGAATTATAAGAATTATGTTTCCTTCAATTAAGTAAAAATATGTTTACAAAAAAGAACATTTTTTTTAATTATAACTACTTTGCAGCAAATGAGCGATATGTTCTGGTGGTAGCAAATTGTTATACCCTCCACCACTACAAGTGGTGTTGAAGGTATATTAACTCATCTAAAACCCCATGATTTATATATTTTCTTGAATCAAATCAAAATCTGAGTCGATTTAGCTGTGTCCGTCCATCTGTCTGTCTATTATCTGTTTGTTGTTGACACGCTCACATTCGCAATAATTGACAGAGCTAAATGAAATTAAGCCTAAGTATTTATTGTAGTCCTTAGATGTTTCCTATTTAAGACCAGCAAAATTGGTTCAGTATGTTAAGAGATATAGATCGATATCTAAGACAACCCCTAAATTTAAGCGAATTAAAATGGTATGTTGAAAAAGAAGTGAAGTGTTAGGTATGTGAAAAAGTATTTTCTCCACCACCACAAATATGGGGATACATTAAACCGTTATAAATATTTAAAGGGAATTGCACTTCTATAAAATGTATTTGTAAGCAGATTAGGAGAGATATAAACCAAATTATAATTTGAGGTGATTTTGGTAATTGCGGCCTAATTGAGGGCTATAGGAATACCATCACAGTACTGACTTTTTTGGAAAATTATGCACTTCAAAGTAATTTTTTATAGTGGATCTGTATGGAAGCTATATTTTTCAAATTTAGTTGATTTGGACTGATATATTGTTTACTTAAACAAAATTAATTAAATTATATTAATTTCTGAAAGCTTTATGCGCTTATAGCACCATTGACGGGCATCTAAAATATTGAAACGAAAATGATAAATTTCTTTCAATCATTCTTGGACTAAAATAATAATTTGTACGAAGTTTCTTCACGATATCTAAAAAATTATGACTTGTAAACTGTTCACAATGTTTAAATGGTCAGCCAACGCTTTAGAAGGACAGACTGACAGACATCACTTCGTTTACCCAGAAAGCGATTCTGAATAATGGTTCATATTTTACCCGGGAAATGAGATTATCCAAATATGGCCAATGATTGTCAAACTAGTTTAATATATCAAAAACAGTTAAAAATGTTTATTGATATAAGAGTTTTATAAGCTCAAACCAGGGACCTTATATGGGAGCTATAGCAATATATGGACCGAAATTTTCCAAAATAATTCTTTGTATTAAGTACAGTTAAAAGAATAATTGTGTTAAATGCCAATGGAATTGATCTTTATTAACCAGTTTTATAAGCTCAGAACTGTTTTCCGGGAAGGGGTCTTATATGGGAGCTGAACCAAAATAAGGACCATGAACTTTCATATTAATTATTATGCTAAATTTCAATGGAATTAGTCTTTATTTACAAGTTTTATCACCTCAAGACCACTTTTCAGGGAAGTGACCTGGGAGCTATATTAAAATATGGACCGATATTAATAAAATTAATAACATATATTTAAGAGAGTAAAAAAAATAAATTAAACATAAAATTCGATCATATTCCGGAAAGGGGCGTTATATGGGAACTAAGTCAAATAATGACCCCAGCAGATTTTTATTTCTTTGGGTTTATTATTGTACAAAAATAAATGTGTATAGAAAAATTCAATAAATTAACTTAAAAATGGCAATCCACATCACCCACAGATTTTCGGGTGTTTCAAAATTTCGTATATTTCCACATATAACTCTTTTTCTATTGATCCAATTTTGATGTTTTTTTTTTTTTTTTTTTGCACGATGATGAAGAACACACAACTGTATGTTATTGTTACATTTTTCATTAAATTCATCTATGTTTTGTTGAAAAAATAGAAAAGTTCTTTTTCGGAATTTTGAGTTGCTCTCATATATCGATCTGTAACTTTTTTACTGAAGATCCGATATAACGGATTTTAAATAGGAAACAATGACAAGTAATGTGGCCGAATTGCAATGAATTCGGGAAATTATTCAAAGATTAAGAATGTTTCCAATTGACAGACGGTCATAGCTAAATGAACTCAGATTTTGATTTGTTGCAAAAATCTATAGTTTGTGGGGGCAGAGATGATATATTTTTAGTGTTACACAAGGAATGTCAAAGTTAATATACTCTCATTACCACTTGTGTTGATGGAGGGTAAAAAATGAAAGCTATCTAAAATACTGTACTGAACATGATCAATTTCGTCCTTAATTTAAAATAATAAGATGTAACAAATTTCATCAAAATGTCCTTAAAATTGAGAAATATACAACGACTACAAAACAAAAAGTTGTTCTGATTCGAGCTGTATACTTAATGGTTAATTATCAGCCCAATCACATCAAGTAACTATTTTAATATAATAAACACTGCATAGAATGTCGAAGCTTTTTAATAAGGATATCTAAGTGAAGCTTAAAGCTGAGGCGTTTTCTTATTGATTTGGAGAAGTGCAGACTCCTATCTAGTCAAGGTCGTAGTGATCTTCCAAAATTGGTCACCTTGGATGTGTATATTTTCTTAAATCCGTCAAAAATTTGTTTATAAAGTGAAATAAAAGAAATTTTGTGTGAAGATCGTCCTTATAAATTTTTATAAAATATATAAATTTTACATGTACATAATTGTGGTACTAAGATTTAAAATGTTTTTGTTTATGGACCCATATAGGAGCTGAAAGGAATGATGCACCAACCATCGTATAATTTTGCACATCCATTTTTGATTATGTTTATCTTAATTTGACTAATTATTATTACAATACCAACGTATATGTGAGCTTGATGCCGTTTAGGTTGCTTTGTATTGAAAACTTTTATGACCTTAAACCCCCATTTCGGGAAAGAAATTTGTATCGGAGGTACCAGAAATATTGAACCGAACATGAACAGTTTAAATAGGCTTCATTCTTGGATCAAAATAATAATAATATGTTCCAAATTTCATCGTGATATTTCAAAAATTTCAACCTGTCGACTGTTCACAACGTTTACATGGACAGCCAATCGGGCAGACGGTCAGACGTATGGACGGACATCGTTTAATTTCCTTGGAAATCTAACGGTATACTTTAAAGTGATGGCAGTAATTTTTTCTACCCGTTACAATTTTTGTACAAACACATAATACCCCAAACATCCACGGTGGTGTAGGGTACAAAAAGCTATACTTAATATAAAAAACTACAACAGTCTTATATTTTTTTAACAATTTCAACGTCTAATTAAAAATTTTAAATCTTTTTATAGTATTCATTAATTTTAATAGGTATTCAATGCGTATGAGTGTTATTTATTAATAATATCAAGTATACGTAATTTAATAAACACTGAAGAAGATTAAATAGAGTAAACAAAATAATACTCATACGCAAAGTAGGCAATTTGGGAAGACGCTTAAAAATATAAATAAGCCAAATTGATCATATTCGCATACAAATTTCTTCCTGTAATGAGGTTTTAAGCTCTTAAAAGTCCTAAATATAAAGCGATTTTAGCAAAGTTTAATTAAGTCTTTTGATATTATAAACCGATGTACCAAATCTTATATGTCTTATAGGTTCCTTAATGTCCCCTTTCAAATATCTCTTTGAATGGCATAAATCTCACATAAACATTAGTGTTGTAATAATATCAGGTCAAATTAAGAAAATTATAAAACACATAAATTTCACACAAATATTAGTGTCACAATAATGAACCGAACATGGCGAATTTCAGTAGGCTTCGTCCTTGGGTCAAATTAATAATATGTATCAAATTTCATCGAGATATTTTAAAAATTGCAACCTGTGAACTATTTACAACGTTTACATGGTCAGCCAGCTGAACAGACAAACAGACAGACAAACGGACGTATAGACGAAAATTGTTAAATCGACTTATAAAGAACTTAGCTTTGGGCAATTTAGAGGATTAACCTCTCCTGCTACAAATGCCAAATTATTCTTCTTGTACCACTCAGGGACTTGTTTACCATAATTATACTTAAGAATAAATCAGAAAAAAATATACGAGGATCGTTCATTACTTTTTCGTAACTAACATTTATAACCAACATTATGATGTAGAGTATTACATAGTCAGACTTAACTAACAATAACATTTTTACTTGTTTTTTCTAGTTATAAAATCTATTGTATACTTTTAGGAGATTTTTAATTTTTTCAGTTTTCTTATTTCTCTTTTAATTTCATTTGAATTATCTTAATATTTAGTAGGTTCATTAGTATTTTTGATTTCATGTTTTAAGGTAACATTAATTTTATAACATTTTCAACTTTTCTTATTAAATTTATCAAGTATTTGTGTCATTAATTAAATTAACTTAATCAATAACTTTGTTTTTGTTTCTTTTTCAAAAAAGTTCGTGACTTTTATTTAGAATCTCAAAATAATCTTATACAATATTTATTTGTTTTATCCAAGTTTAGAGTTAATTAGAGTACTGAGAGAAATAACTTTGATGAAGAGAAGTAACAAATTTGTTTTTAACAATTGTAAATCAAGACTAATTGTTATACACACCACCACCATAAGTAGTGAATAGGAATCAGCTAATGTTCCAGAATGTTGCATTTGAATCGATTATGCTATCTACGTCTGTCTGTCTGTCTCATTGAAATTTGGCTTGAGTGTTTGTTATAGTCCTAAGAAGTTTCTTATTTAAAACCAAAGAAATCGGTTCATTTTATTAAAAGATATATGCCGATATCTAAGACTATCACCAGTGTATTCAAATAAATTTAATAGCAATAACAATTGTTAATATTAAGTGAATAAACAAACATTTTATTGCAATAACCATATTTTTAGTGGCGGTAACAATAGCTATTGTAAACAATGCGAATAAACAAGTCTTTTAGTTGCAGTAACAAATCCTAACACCTTTAGTTGATTACTTCTTGTTTATGGTTACCACAAACACAATTTTTCTCTGTGTGTAGGAACCCCTTATCTAAATATGAAATGCTAAACTCTTCTGCTTTTGTTATATAAAATTTTATTTCAATATAAGTGGCGCATCACAAATTAATAAATATATTTCTATAAGGTATATTATGACCCATAAAGGATCAGATTTTTGCGTACTGACCAATCGAAAGGAAATGATAGTAAGAAAGTTAAAAATCTAGAAAAGGTGTAGTCAAAAGCATACCATCCTCAGTTTGCATATAGTTTATCATGTTGGACCTGATAGTTTTTCATTCATAACTCTCAGCGAACGAATCAATTATCCTTTATACAGGTCCTACCAAAACAATACATTACTTTCACTATATGGATATTAGACTTCAGCGTTGAATTAGTCAGTTAATCGGGATAAACACCAATAGTCATTATCAAATGAAGATAATCAGACTCCTCCAATAGTCATTATCAAATGAAGATAATCAGACTCCTCCTTTTTTAACCTGAAAATTTGGCATCACTGAAGAGCAGTGATGAAATAAAGTAGAATTTACAAAATATCTTCACTTTATTAAAGGGTGTCTTGTCCAAGTTGGCTTAAAATGATATATAATTAATAAATGATTCCACATTTGCGATTTGTAAACTTTACAAAAGAATTTAGATTTAAAAAAAAATTGCCAACTTTAAATAGATCTTGTGGTCAAATATTTGCCTTGACTTCATCCGAATTTCAGTTTCTTACATTCTCACTAAGGTTGCTTTGTAAAGCTAAAAAAAAAAAACAACAAATAAAAATGTTATAGTCGGTCAAGCCTGACTTTGTAATACCATATACCACAGGTACGAAACATTTGTGAACAACCCTCGTATAAATTACTTTTCTAATTTATAATTATGTAATGTTTATGTGAAATTTATATTTATGTGAAATGTATGCATTTTAAAAGGACTTTTTCTTTGGGAAGGTTTTATGGGAGTTAGAAAAAATTCCGTCTGTCCATCCCTCCGTGTGTCGGGTGAAATCAAGTTTTTGAAATCAAACTACAGTTAACATATGTTATATGTATATCAAACGATTGAAGATGCATTTGGGAGTTTTACTATTGAAATTCAGGGCAATTGGTTCGAGGCTCAGATATACGAGAGTCAGAGACTTAATTTTTTTTCACAGATACATTTCAATAAAATTAAGAGATTTATGCCCTGAAGACATGAAATGAATCGAATCATTAGTTCCTGAATTATAGGCAAAAATGCACTTTTCCTATATTTTGAACCCCCTTTGAGATCTTTGGACTTGCTTATGGCACTGATTTACTACACATTTGTTATCCGAATTCATTTTGTTGTTATTAGAAAACAATAACAACGTTTAAAATAATATTTATGAGATTTTGGTCGTTCTATTAATGCAAGAAATTTAATGGTTTTACTTATGGGTCAGAACTATTTTGTGGATTTTTCATTTGAAGACGCTCTGACGCTCTATTAATTAAAAATAATTTTGTTCTTCTAAACTATGAAAAAGAACACCTCGGCGTATGATTTATAAATGTATAAGTTTATATACTTTATTAAGTATACTCCCTGTACTACAAAGTAATGCACTTTTTTAAAAAAAGGATATATGACAGGTACCATTATACTTCTGCCGATATTAAATAAATATATAGTATGTAATTGTAACCATATAGAAGTTTTTAATTTCTGATTTTTTAGATCATAATTATGGAAAATTTTTTAGATATTAACTTCATGATATATGGGAGTTTTCTGAATCCTTAAACCGTTTTTTTTAAATTATTTCAATATAAAGTTATGTTAAAGTTTTAAAAATTCTGAAATAAATGTCCTATTTTTTTCGACTTTTTGTATGGGAACGAATTACTGTGCACTCTTCCCTATCGCCTCGCAAGTAACTCAGCTGAAAACATATAAAATTTTTAATTTATTTCAAAAAATCGTTTTGGAATTTATATTAAAATAATATCTAAATCATAAAAATCTTATTATTAAAGTCTTATTTTTTTACTAGAAATTAAATATATTTTGTTATCCAGTGTAAAAAAATATATATATTTTAACACTCAATAAATTTCAACAAAAGTTGAAATATTTACTTATTTATCATCTGTCAAAGTACTCAAACAAACTCCTTTTTGAAATACAATACATTAACATACTTATTGTGCGTGCGTGTAAGTACTTTCACCCAACACTGTAACACTCAACACTTTAACAGTCGGCTATTTTTACAGCCTTCACTACCACAAGTGGTGGAGAGGGTATATTAACTTTGCCATTCAATGTGTAACGCTAAGAAGGAATCATATCAGACCCCATAATGAATATATATTTTTGAAACAAATAAAAATCGGAGTCAATTTTGTTATGTCCGTCTATCTGTGTGTCTGTTGTTGGCACACTCACATTCACAATAATTGACAGAGCTCAATGAAATTTGGCCTAAGTATTTGTTATAGTCCTGAGAAGTTTTCTGTTTAAAACCAGTAAAATCGGTTCAGAATACTAAATGATATTAACCGATATCTACGGCTGAGAATGAAATAAATATATGTACTTCATTATAATGTCAAAAAATATCAAAATCGGTTGAGCAGAAAAAAGTTATAGTTAATATAACTAATTTTATAACTTATTACATGTTCCGCGTCAAACAATACTATAAATAAACAACATTAAAAATAAATTTATTATAAAGAATTTTCGACAACATTTCATAAGCATACTTATTAAAGGTTTATTTTAATTAAAATTGTAAATAATTTTGAAATAATCCTTTAAAAATGTTGCCTATAACAACAGTATTTGTAATAATACTTGCTTTACACTTATTGGAATAACAATATTTACAAATGTAATTGTAAAAGATTATTTCTCGCAATAGTTTTGTAAGTGTTTGTAAATAAAAAGTCACGTTTTTCACGTGTAATTTTAAATATTAAAAAATATAAAATTATATATAAAAAATAACATATAAAATTATTAATTAATTAATTATTAAATAAAATAAAATACATTATACGAAAATTGTTGAATGATAAAAGACTCAAAATAAGAAATATGAAAGAAGTTCCAACCAAATCCAGTCAGATTTGGGCACAAATGAAAAACAGAAGATAAAATGGAAAGGAACAGGAGAAAAAAGTATGCGTAATATACATTAAAAGCCATAAGAAGTACATAATACAAACATTATTTATTCTTTTAAAATATATTGGTTTTCCAATTTTATAGATGCCGCCATTTCAATTGGAATGGGTGAGGACGAATTTATACAACTTAAAAAATTATTTTTCCAATATTTCGAAAATAGACAAATATGCAAAGCTTTTGAAATGTACGATAATGATAATGAATAAAATGAGTTCAAAAGTATTAAAAAATTACAAAGTTATTATTTCAATTGAGCTTATAAGCTTATAAAAATATTACGCAAATAAGCTTACTTTAATCATGTTTAAAAATGATTTCCATGTATGCTTATTTTATAATTCTAAGCTTTTTGTATATCTTAATTAAAAATATTACCGCAAGAGTTCAATTTTTTTATAAACTAATTGTTAACAAATATTTCACAATAATTAGCATAACACTTTTGCAAACCTTACGCTTATGGTAGTAAGTTTGTTATAAACTTATTTTAAAGTAGTTTCGTCTGTGCATGTATGTGTGAGTGTACTTCACACGCAATTGTGGTGAAGGGTATTGAAGTCTCAACATAACCGAATAAAGCATTCATAGTTGTTATATTTCCTATGAGCAACAAAGTTTAACAAGTCAAGTCAAATTCACTTAACAAAATTTTATTTCACTTTCCTACAGATTCACTTTTTCTTCATCAAGAGTTATTTTACTTCCTAAAAGACCTGGTGATGGTGATGTCCTTTGGCCAACAGTGTCAATTTATTAATGATTCATTTTGATTCATTTAATACACACATACACACACAGATTTATTTGGATGGATTTTATTTGTTATTTTCTTCCTTTTCGTAGTATTTAATATAAATTATTTCGGTTTAATTTAATATTTATAGAGAATTTTTGTGCAGGACAAGAAACTGAACATTAATTGGAAGATTGCACTGAACCAAATGTCGTTGGTAATATTAACGAAAAATTTTCGTAGAACTTTAACGAAAAAAAGTGTTAAATAAACAGATTTTTCTTCAAACTTAAGAATTTTCTTCAAATAAACTTAAAATTTAATCAATTTTTTAGTAAAAGATGTTAAATTGAATAAAATTTTATTAAAAAAATTTACGAAAATTATGTTATATTAACACACAAATTTATTCAATTTTACGTACTAAAATGAAGTTAATTTGAATAAAATGTTTGTTTTTTTAACAACTTTTTTCGTCAAATAATTTTGTGGATTTTTTTGTTATATTAAATGAAATATTTCAAAGAAAATGTATACCGAATATAGATCTACATACAGGAGGAAAATATTTTGCATAAATTCATGAAAATACAAATGGACGATCAGCTGATCAAGAAACATGAAAGTAACTTTTCATCAGAAATACAAAACGGTCGGCTCATCGCCGTTCCATTGACATTTTACTATTTTTAGTTGTTTGTTACGTTTTCTGCACTATTTAATTATTATCTAAAACTGACTTTTACCCGGTGCGTTTTGCTGCACAAAAATTTTTGTCAGCGGTAGATCTCGAAAGAAATTTCACAAATCGACGTGTATTAAAGATCTCGAAAGAAATTTCACAAATCGACGTGTATTAAAGTAATAATTAGGACCAAATTATCGCTGTAGTGGGTTACTTCTCCCCTTATCCTTTCCGTTTTACATTTCATCCAGTAAAACAGTTCCTTGAGGAAGTCATTGTGACCAAATATGAAAATTCTCGCTGTGTCAGTTCTTTAAATATTCTATATTCAATATTTGCTTTGTAGGGCGGAATACTCCTTATGAAATATTTAAAATTTAACATTTTAGGTTTCATTTTAACAATTTACTGTGATTCTTTTCTAAATTGAATAATATTCATCAATATAAAGAATTTGTTTTTGTCAATCTGAATAATATATTATTCAAATTAAATAATATTTATTCAAATTAACACCATCTTTATTAACGAATTTACATAATAATTTTGAAAATTTTTTCGTCAATTTGAAGAATTTACGAAAAATAAACAAAAAGGTTCGTTAAAATGAATAAAGATTTCATTGGCTGATATATAACCTAATTTTCTTCAATTCTACATCCTTTTTTGTTGTATTTACTTCTTTTTTTGGTTTATAGACTGATATCTGAAACAACTTTAATATTCCTAAATTTTTCCAACAAAAAACAAACTGGATTTGACAAAGTTAACCTATAAAATACAGTTATATGTACTTCATCATAAAATATCGTCTTAATCGGATCAATAGAAAACAGTTAAGCAAAATTTACATAAGTCCCAAAATCAAAATGTGTCATAAAGTTGCAATTTTGAAATGTTGATGCAATAATAAACCGATAATTTGACCTACCTCCCATGTAAAGACCCTTCCTGGTGTAGGGTTTTAAGCATATAAAACTCCTAAATATAAACTAATTCTATTGAAATTAGGCATAATCATTTTTGTCCTAAATATATATTATTAATATATGTCGGCCCACGATTGGCTATAGCTCCCATAAAAGGTACCTTTCGTAAAACGGTTTTGAAGAGTCTTAAATATAGACTTATTGATATTTTTCTTTAATGTGCGTAAAAAAGTTGGCATGGAGTCCATATTTTGCTTTAGCTTCTATTTAGGGCTCCTAGTTGAAATACCAACCCCATTTACCCAAGAATCACTGAGCTGAACTTTAAAGCAGTCGGTTAGTAAATAAGGACAAGCGGAAGAAATTGCTAGATCAACAATAGCTAATCAACAACTCTAACCAAAATACTGAAAGCGAAATACTGCTGTCCTTTTTACCGGTCAACTTGAAGAGATGGATCCGTAAATTACCTGAGTGAATGTCAATTATTCGTCGAGTTTCGGGACCTAAAATCAAAACCGCGTAGAGTCAAACAAGGAGCCTCTCGAAACTTCTATCGCCTCTATCAGAAGTGACATGATAACTTATGCAGACAACTGTACACTAACGGTGACTGTACACATACAACTGATGACCTATGGCATCATTTAGACATCAAAGTCAAAGGAAACCAAATACCGAATGTTAACCACCTGAAGATCCTTGGGATTACATTTAATAGCCTATTCATCACTTCAGCTCATACTACTGCACTCACGCAAAAATTGAGTAGTAGGAATAATTTGTTCAAAGCATTAGCCGGCAGTAATTGAGGTATTAATTATGAAACCTTATTAGCTACTTATAACACGATTGATCGATCAGTGATATTATGCTGCTCCTGTGTGGTTCCATTCGCTATTTGTCCAACTAGTTAAAGGAGTGCCATATCAAACGATTTACCTTTAGTATAAACATGTTCCGGGTTTGAGTGGAGACTACAATTCATTGACATTCTTATAAGCAAGTCAATGATTCTCTCCACTTCTTTTAGCAGAAAGGATGAGAGTCTTATAGATCTCAAGTTCTTTGGTCCAGTAAAAGTTCTTTTACCTTCTATGAACAATTTTTTTTAATTTATTGAAAAATTTTATGTTTCAAAGTATTCAATCTGTGATAAATCTAAATATTTTTAATAACAAGAACAAACAATTTTATTATATGTATTTTTTTAATTTTATTTTTAAAGAAAAACATTACAAATTTGACAATATTTATTGATTGAATATAAAATAAAGTGAATAAAACATAATAAAGTAATAAAGTATAACAGTTTTCTTATTTTGCTTTTTATTCTTTTAAAGTTTTCTAAAAAATTAATTTGTAAAAATTAATTTGTAAATAAAAGCTAAAACTTAGGGATCGATTACGTATGGCAAATGAACTTCAGTTGTGTTATCAGTTGCTAAAATTATATTATAGATGGCAAGTGGCAACTAAAGTTGTCAATTTTAGTTGCCAAATAGTTAATAAGTTGACAACTGTGTTTTTCTGGTTGCCTCATTTTTATTTTGAATTAATAACGTAGGATTTTTGTTTTTTTTTTATTTCAGAAAACCGATCAGTTACGAATAATTATTATTGTCAACATGACCGGCACTTTAAAATATACCCCATCCATTTACGGCACTAAACAGTGCAAGGATAATTTGATGAAATGTATACACATGGACATTTTGATACAAAAACAAATTAAAGACATTTTGATAATGGAACCATTACTTCATCTCCATTTCCTTTAAAGTTCATTTTTATTAATTAAACTCCAAATTTCTAATAAATTATATTATTTACTGGTTAAACGATTGACTTAAAACCGCATTCGAAAACGTTTTTTTTTTTTTTCTTTTTAAAGTACATTTTTCGAATAACACAAAAACCGGTTTCCTGAAAGTTTCAGTTTTTTTTTAATACACTTTGTTATATGGATGAGCAAACACTTATCGCGTCATCGTCGTTATCTCTTAAAGGCGGTAAGGCTGTACGTCGTTTGCTTGCCTACGAGTGTGTTTCGTCTCGCATTTTACGCATTGGTTAATGTTGAAGCATCGCATAGCGGTATTCGTTTCACGTTGTCCAGGGTTTCACACATTTACCACATGGACTCGTTTTTAATTGAAACACTACTGGTGAAGACCATAAAAAAACTTAGTTTTAACCAAGAACCCCTCCTTCCTATACAAATTTATAGGTCGTGATCTGGAGTAATCGGAGTCATCGTGATATACCTTGGCTTTTTGGCTTAAAGCGCTTGCCATCAAACTTTATAATTCAAAAAAATGGACGACGAAAATATTCCTTAAAACTATATTTTCTATTAAAATTATTAAATTTAAAAATTTAATTCCTCAGAACATTTTTATTTATATTTTTCGGTTGCCGAACTGTCGAAATGTTAGCTGAAATCAGTTGCCACACATAACACGTTGTTTTATTTCAGTTGCGTTGCCTGTTGACCACGCAATTGAAGTTCGGATGACATACGTAATCGACTCATCAATTAACAAAACTAGATTAAAGAAAAAGAACTGGTGGTTTTTTATAAAAAATAATGGCCAAAAATTATTTAATGTTAAATTTATTTAAAGTTTTCTTTAGTTTTAACTAATAATATAAATCAAAAAGTTGTTTTGATAATACATTTTGTGTTTAAAAAAAATAATAAAAAAAACATTTTTTTTAAAACTTGTTTTTTCTTCATAAATTACAAACTAATATCAAAGTTTTATTATCAACAGTTTAATTCGTGTTGATTTTCTTTAAAAAAAAGTTAAAAAAAATAAAAGAAATTAATTTCTTTTTACTTTTTAACCTTAAAAAAGAAAATGCAACAAAATTCAATTTATTTGTAGAATCAAGAAATAATGTGTGTTTTTTGTTTAGTCGAACCTTTTTTTTTGTTATTAAAAAAGAAGGAACAATTAAGAATGTTATAGTCGACCAACCCCGACTATGTAGTTCCCTACACCAAAATTTACGTTCCCAGGTCAATAAAATCTCCGTTTCGAAATGACCCGAGTCACACTCGTCCAAAGATTATCAACACAGTGACAGCAGTATTTATTGGAAGTTTTTTTATTACACAATTGGAGTTACCGCCGAGGCTTGTAAGAAAGGATATTCGTATATATGAGCATAGGATACATACGTGCAAGATCTTTTCGATGTGAATTCGTATAAGACAGCTTCGAACAACATTCACAGAGACGCCTCAAATTCTGCAGTTTCAAGATTTTCAACAAACACAACTGAGATCGAGATGTAGCAACAGACTCAATGCTTTTTGGTTACGTATTGACCTTACCGACCCATACTTATAGTCTGCATGTGGTAAAGGACCACATGATGTCGGGCATCTATTCAACTGCCAGTCCAATCCAATCTCACTCTGTCCTGAAGATCTATGAATTCAACCAATCGAGGTTGCCAGATTCCTTGACCTGGAGTTGAACAATAACATGAACCGAAATTGATAAATGTACTTAATTCTTTCCAGCTGTTACAACAACAACCAAAATGTTGATTATAAATAGTATTTACGAAATTTTAATTAACGACTCTCGTAAAATTTAATTTTTCTGATTTACTCCTATTGAGTGTAACATTAACATTTATGTGAAATTTATGCGTTTTAAAATGAATTTTACTGAAGTGGAGTAATATGGGAATAAGAAGAAAAATATAGACCGACTCTCGTATAATTCTCCACATCGATTTTAGATTATATTTATCTTAATTTGATCAGTTGTTATTACAATACCAACGTATAGGTGTGATTTATGCTCTTAAAAGTGATGTTTGGAAGGGGTCTTATGTGGGACCAATGAGAAGCAATGGACCGACATTCGCATAATTTGGCACATCGATTTATTTTTGCCAAATTACGTTAAAATCACTTTATATTTAAGACTTTTATGAACTTAAAATCTCATTCCCGGAGGACATTTGTATTGGAAGTACCTAAAATATTGTACCGAATATGGCCAATTTCAATAGGCTTCGTTTTTGGGCCAATATAATAAGTACAAAATTTCATCGAAATATCTTTAAAATTGCGTCCTATAGACTGTTCACAATGTTTACATGGAAAGCCAGACAGATAGACAGACAGACATTGTTAAATCGACTCAGAAAGAGATTCTATGCCGAGTGGTATACTTTAACAAACGTTGGTGTAGGGTATAAATTATAATTGTTTGCTTAATTTGTAGGTGTTTTGTTTTATAACAAACTAAACTTTAAGATCAACTTAATTTAGTTTATTAATTTAAGCATAATTTAATTTGAGTTTTATAAAAACTAAACGTTTAAATATTTAACACACATTAAATTTAAAGAAGTTTTTTAAAAAAATTCTTTAAAATAAATATCAACGTTTAGTTTTTTTTCTTTTAATTTAGCTTTTTGTTTTAAACTTAATTTTTAATAAATTATAAATTTTTTAATAATTTTTCTACTTGTTGTTGTTGTTGTATGTATGCTATTTGCATTTGTACAAGAAATATGTGAATTTTGTATAAATTTCAAAAAAGTATCTATTGTTAGTTGCCATGGAGGGGGAGGGGGGATGATAGAACTTTGTTTTTTTTTTTTAATTTAAAATAACGACTTTTTTGTTTTCTTTTAAGTTTTTTAAACTTATGCTTAATAAATGACTTGTTTGTTTTTGTTGTATTGTTTTTGTAATAGTTTTTTTTTAATTAATATCACATTTTGTATTAAAAATCAAATAATTATTTTAACAAAAAAAAACTTTAAAAATTTCTTAAAAAAGGGGATTTACACATTTACTTTTGTTTAAAATCAATTATTTTTAATAAATCTATATCTTCTTTACTTAATTTTATTATTTGTTTATTTATATCTTCTTTAAATTTCTTCTTATATCTTCTTTAAATTTCCCTTTTTTGAAATTTTTAACATTTTTTTTAAATAAAAACTAAAACTTAAATTAAATAAAACTTAAAAGAAATCAAAGAAAATATAAAACAAAAGTAAAATATACGATTAAGTCCGACTGTATAATACCCTACACCATGTCTGAAGCCTGAACAATTAGCCACCTACCCTCGTAGGAATTGATTTTATGATTTTTATATCCTGATGCACTCATATATGAAAAATTGATACCATCAAGCAAACATCATGACGAAAACATTAACAATTATTGATCGACTCTCGTAGAATTTGATTTTATGGTTTTTATATCAAAATAGATTCATATAAAAAAGAATTGATACCATTTGAGCGGCAACGAAGTACATTTGTAATAGAAATATCGAAATTTTTCACAAGGAACCATAATTTAGGTTGGATTTTCAGACACTTTTATAAACTTCTTACACAAGTATTTGGTATCTAAGAAAACGTTATAACTTCAAGATTCACAATTTTTAAATAAAAAGTAAGTGGAATGTCATTTGACGTCAAAAAATTATGAAAAACTTAATATTTTGATTTTTTTCGGAAAATAAAATTAATATTTAAACTTAAATAAAATTAAAACGAATAACGATTTTTTTTTTTTTTTTTTTTTTTTTTTTTTTTTTTTGAAATTTCACCACGAAGTATATTCACATGTCTAAAAACCAGAAAACTAAAAAGATTCCCACTTTTCCATATGGAAATGTCCAAAATACCAATTATTAAAAATTTGTCCTTTTTTATAAAATGATCAGTCTGTCATTATAAGTGCCGTCTGGTAAAAAATAATTTTTGGGTATTTTCCTTAGATATAGAGCTATACGTTTGGGATAATTTAATTAAGATTTCAGTTTTGCGATTTTAGAACTTTAAAAAAGAAAATTAAAAATTGTTGTTGAAATTGTATCGGTAAAACATTTATTTCGACTTGAATATCTCTGAAATTAAAGGAGATAACTAGCACTTGAAAGCGTACTTTTTGTAGAGATTTATTGAGACAATCTGTACACAAAATTTCATTTGTCTCAATTCATAAATTTATTTTTGTGTGTTTTTTTAAATATAAACATACCCGAGGTGGAAAACTTGAGAGGGTCTTGGACAACTTAAGAGATATAAATCTGTACTACTTTAAATGGACATCTTAGCTCTAGACATATAAAATTTCAAAAGTTACAAAATTATTTCCCAAAATACCCCATTTGGACATACTGTGCATCGTTAAATCAACTCCGAAAAGTGATTTTCTATAATTAAGTGGTGTTAGCAATATTGTAAATACTTCCTATAGTGGTGTAGGGTAAAACTATAAGTTGTTAATGTTTATGAAACTTATTTTAACAGACTTTTTCAAAATTTTAATAGTGTTTTTTTCTTTTCTTTTGGTAAATTATTGTTGTTTTTATGTTATCAAAAATTAGCAAGTAGAAAAATTTATATTAAAATTAAATTACTAAAAAGTCTTGATAATTACAGAGAAAATATTAAAAAAAAAATAACTAATAAGGCATATTTTAGGATACAAATTAAAAAAAAAAGTTATAATTTTAGAAAACTAAAAATTTCATTTTAAATGTTAAAGAAAATCTCAAGAAATTTCTTTTATGACCTAAATTTATTCGTCAAATTTTATTACTTGTTTTATTTTGGTCATTTGGGGCAGCATTTGAAGTTTCTGTTAGAGAGCCACCACCACCATTTGTTGTTGTATTTTGTGATTTATTTGCATTTAATTTTGCTTTCATTTTCATGAGTAAAGCCTCAAAAGAATCCTCTTCTTTGGGTTGTGTTGCCAGTTGAGGGAATACATACGATTGATAGGTATTTATACCAGCATTATCTACAATAATATTGAAAGAGAAAAAAATATATATTAATAAAATTGTTTAAAGAGATTGCATTTACTATTTTAAATAAAATACATACCTAAATCAGCATAAGATTGCCGACAGAAGGCTCTTCGCCCACCAAAACTAACATCATACATATTTATTTGTGGATCACGTGTGCTGTTGTCAATGGCCGCAAAAGCATCTTGGGAACGTTCAAAGGTGACAAATCCATATTTCATTCTAAAATAAAATTAAAGTTAAACATTAAGTTTAAAATTGAAAAAAAAAATAAATAAAAAATATATGAAACGAGACACATCTGATACCACTACAAGTGGTGAAAAAGAGTATATTTCTCATGCCGTCTGTAGAAGAAATCATCTAAGTATATATATTCTTGCATCAAATCAAAATCTGAGTCAATTTCGCTATGTCCGTCCGTCTGTCTCTCTGTTGTTGGACCGCTAACATCCAAAATAATTAACAGAGCTTAGTGAAATTCGGTGTGAGTATTTTTTTTAGTCCTGAGAAGTTTGCTATTTATTTAAAACCAGTAAAATCGATAATATTCTGAACCTTTTTCGGAAAATTTTCCATTAACGTTGTTATAGTGCCCGTCACTTTATTCGAACTGTAAAGCCAGACGGAACGGAAGGAAGCCTAATCCTATTGTTCTATAGCTTATAAATATCCTTCTAATATATTTAATTTTCTTTTCTACAAATTTTTTAATTTCTCTCTATTCTCTATTTCTCATTACTCACCCCGTATCCTTGTAATGTATGCTAATCTGTTTAATTGTACCATATTGCAAAAACTTTCTTCTCAACATATCTTTGGTTGTTTCCTGCTCAATTCTTCCCACATACACAATACGACGCTCCTCCACTGCTGGTTGAGAAACATTACGATCTACATAATTATTATTGTGATTTCGACGATAACTAGAACGTCTTGTACGTGAACGTGGCCGTGATGTTGAACGACTGCGTGAACGTCTATATAAGGGACTACGAGAACGATCTGAATCAGAGGTATATGAAGACGATGATGAATAAGGTGAACGTGAACGTTTACGGGCTGCAGAGCGTTTTGTATAGCTAGTACGTCTTTGTCGTCGACCGCGAGCCAACACGATCTGCAGATTCTGAATATGAGGATGATATAGAACTACGATGCTTACGACTACTTCTTGATGAATAACCACCCGTTCCAATGGCACTATCATATGTACGCATACGATCTAATGAGGAGGAACAACTGTTATCACGTGAACGTGAAATACTCGATGAATTACTGTGATCAGAGTGATCATTAGACGAATATTCAGATGATGATGTTGAGGTAGAGGATAAAGACTGTTCGTTATGTTTACGAAATTGACGTTTACGATTTCTTCTTGTTCTCTCACGTGATTTATGCTGTAAACTTGATTTGGGCAAGGGCAAAGGAGGAAACTCTGGTTGTAAATCTGTTTGTATACTAACAGAACACATACGTTTACGTATTCTATCTTTACGCAAATGCATAATAATTTTATCTTCACCATGATGTTCGGGTTTTTTACTTTCTTTCATCTTTTCACCTTCTGCAGCATCATTTGTTTCCTCTGGTACTGGTAAAGTTTTCTTCACAACAACATCTTGTATACTGGTTATAAGAGAACTTGTAGTTAATTTTGCATTTTCGATGGCTTTAACTTTCTGAAACGTATTTGTTATGGTGGACAATAAAGCCGATGACTTTAATAAAGAACGGGAAACATTATTAACCGGTTGTATGGCCTGATTGGGTAAAGGTGGTATAGAAATATCTGTATTACAACTAGCTGAAACTATAATAATTTCTTCATAATCTGATTTTAAAGATTGACAATTTAAAGATTTCTTTTCCTGTTCATTTAGATAGGGAGTATCCTTAACAATTTCTCGTAGAGGTAAAAGTTTTGTAACTCTGGGTACTTTGGCTGAAATGGTAGAATCTATAATACGCATTTGTTGAGCCTTTTTCAATTCTTGCATTCGTAAGACTTTATTTTTAGCCTCAGTTATAGGATCAGTAACAGGTTTTGTTAGCAAATTTTGTTGTTGCTGTTGTTCTTTAAGAGATTTCACTATGGAAGTAACAGCTTCACTATGTTTTGTTGGAGTTGTGTTGTTGTTAACTGAAAGTTTTTGATTTTTATTGTTATTTGTTGAGTTATTGGATTTATTTTCAAATTTAGGTATTTTATAAGATAAAATGTTGTATTTATTGTAGATGCTGGTTTAACTATAGCTGCAGCAGCAGCAACAGTAGTTGCTTTTGTTGGTTCACCTTCACGCCTCTTTTTATATTCTTCCAAGTTCAATTTTCTTTTAACAGCTTGAGCCTTTTGTGCAGGGGTTTCTTTTAATTCTTGTTCAGATTTCATTTGAACTGGCTTTTGCTGTTGATCTTGCTGTTTTTGGAGACTCTGGATTTTGTTTTCTTGTTTTATAGGTGTATTATTTTCTTCCGAACTTTGTTCTGATATACTAACACGTTCATGTTTAAGTAAAGCTAAATTTTTACCACCCATTCCTAAACCAATTTTCTTAGTTGGATTCTCAGATTTTATTAAGGAATTTATGGCAGATGATGACTCTTTACAGGGGGAATTTTCTAACTTATTATTTTTAGCTGTTGATGGTTTTGTTGTTTTTGGTGTAAATTTCCCCAACTTGCCTTTGGCATATTTTCCTTTTAACAAATCACATTGTTTTTTATTGGGTACCAAAGGAAAATTTCGCGTAAAGTTGGATTTTTGATTAACGGAATTTTCCTGTAACAAAAATAATTAGAAATTTTAAAAAATAGGAAAATCAGATAAGAATTTAATAAGGATTCAAATCGAAAAATTCTTAACACACGATTTTGATTAAAACCTTTAACAAAATTGTTTACTATTTTAAACAAAACTCAATTCAAAAAACTTCAATGTTATGAAATAGCATCGGGAGAGATTTCGTTCATAAAAATGCTCCACATAATGTTTCAAAAGCTAAAAAAAATTTAAAAGAATTTTCAAAAGAGCCTTCAACACGCCTAGAAGGAAAACAGCCCGGTTAGCTTAGTGCTCATACTATTTGCTGCGTAATGTTAAAGCTAATGCTGTTTTATATAATACTAGGCTCAAAAAGTTCTTGAAAGGAATGCTGCTAAATATTAAGAGGCCAAAAAAAAAGAGCTTGGAAATTGAAGTCAAATTTTCCAAAAAAATGTTCTTGCTGCATAATGGATGTTGAAACGTGTGTTTTGGCAGATTTTTCACAACTCTTGGTTAAAAACTATTTGTTACTGGCGCTCGAGGAAATGATGAAGAAATGTTTTGGACCCAAAAGTTTCGCGACAAAAGTCGCTACAAAAGATTTTATAATATCGAAGACATAGGACTTTCTAATGTATTGGTATCTTGTCACTATGGTAAACAAACTCTTGAGTTGTACAAAAACAATAATGTAGTATATGTACTAAGAGAGCCAAATCCTCCAAATTGTTCAGAGCTAAGACCAGTGGAAAGATATTGGATGCTTGGTAAAAAATAATTGAAGAGCATTAATGAGGTGTCCAAAAGTGTGGTCGATTTAAACGGAGATGGACTACCTGTACGAGCAAATGACCAAAAGCACTATAAAAACGTTAATGGATGGGTTTCCGAAATAGGTTCAAAATTGCATCATTAGTGATTAAAACCAAATAAAAAAACTTTTGTCTATGTTTATATACATATGTATGTTAAGAAGATCTCACTCCTTAATATGCGTTTGTGATATTATGGCGTAGAGTATAAATATTATACAAATAAATAAATAAAAAAACTTACCTCTACTTTATAATTTTCTACTTTTTCCCAGATTGAGCAGGACTCCAGGAGGGATCTGATTTTATATTATCTACAAAAGGTACATCCTCTTCCAAGGAAGTTTTGTTATTCTCCACATTAACATTTAACGTATTGGGTTTAAGTATTTCAGAAGCTTTTCTTAAAGAACTAGCATCATCTTCGTCCATTTCCACTGTTTCAACATCAACTATTACATCTGAGTCAGAATCTGAATCACTACATTTGGATGATATTACCTGGACCACCGATGAGGCAATTTTAATTTTATTAACTTCATTTGTATTAAAATTATTTTTTGTTGTTGTTGTTGTTGCAATTTGTGGCGTAAAATTATTTTGTAATTGAAAATCATCTTTTGTGATAAATTCTGCCAAATCAAAATTATTAGCATCAATTTGTAAACCCAAACCATCAACATCAGAATTCAAAGTGTTTGTGCTTAAAGTGCGATTTTTATGATAAGCAGCATCCAAAAGTAAATCATCGGGTTGCATTAAATTTGTATGTAAATCAATTATTGAATTATTATTGTTAACTAAAGTATTTTGTATTAAACTAGTATTATTAAATAAATTTTGTTTAACATTCACTTCCTCCTCCTCATCATCCACCTCCTCCTCATCGTCATCTTCGTCGTCATCATCATCATAATCGCTAGTATGTGATTCATAGTCTCCTATAGAGGAGCTATCTGTTCTGGTGCGAAATGTACCACCATCATCATCACTCCAATGATTTTGTCTTTCAATTTCAAATAAATCATTATCATCTATATGACCCATTTCATCATCACTATCTTCCTCATCTTCGCTATCGGTATCATAGCCATCAGCATTAGGATTTACTGTAACAATTTCAAAGGCTCCACCATTTGCCAAATGCTGACCAGCAAAATCTTCATAATTAAACTATAAATTTTTTTTATACAAAAAATTTTCATTTGTTAATAATGAAGAAAGATAAGAAAGTTTAGTTAGAATTAAACAGATGTTCCCTTGTTTTTATTTTTCTTTATTTTAGTTTTGGAAACCTACCGAATTTTTTGTATTTTTGTAAATTTATAGCATTTGTATGATGATCATCATTGTGAAAATCTTCTGTGGGTGCTATGGGTAATATACCATTTAAGGTCTCTGTTAATTGCATGCCCATGGTTCTATGCAAAAAACGAAAAACAAGAAAATACTTTAGACTTGTAATTAAAATTTTTGTATTAAAAACTTACTCGCTACCACTGGACCAAAATTCAGTATCATTGTCATATTTTACATAGTTACCGTCAAACGGATCATCGTAGACCACATTAAGTAGTCTTGAATCCATAACTTTCCTCTAAACTCAAATTAAAGAATGGTGAATACCTGAAATGAAAGAGAAATACATTATTTGAGACATCATTTCCCAATTTCTAAATATAAATATAAATATAAATATAAATATAAATATAAGAAAGGATTTTAAATTTTTGAATCAAAGAACGATCTCTGCTTATTTTAAAATAATAATAATATCTCAAGGATGAAACACCTTTAGAAATTTTTGTATAATAAACAAGTGTACCACGAGTTTAAATAATAGTTCGAGTTTCAGTTCCAATTCAGTTCTAGTTCAGTTTTAGTTCAGTTTTAGTTCAGTTATAGTTCATTTCTAGCTTAAAGTAGTTTTTTTTTTATAAATATTAGTTTTATTATTTATATTTTTTATTATTTGCGGGGAATCACAATAATTTTATTTTATACTTTTAAAAAAGTATAATTTAAATTATCTACACAGAAGAAAATCAATAAATATTAAATAAAATTCACGCTATCCTAACAGTATTGGACTGCACAGTGGATTAAAAAATATTTTTTCGTTGGATATTAATTATTTCAACAAAATTTAACTTGGTCCTACAAAAAGATGGACAAGTATATCGGGAGAACTTCTTGACTCAATTAGAAGGAATGGTTCACATGAATTTTCTAAAGCAAAAAAATGGAAAGCAATCTCAAAAGAGCTCCTAAAACATCCGGTGGGAAAGCACAAAAAACTTTCAAAAAGTGTAATAGAGTTTGAAAGAGAAATGCAGTTAAAATTTTTCCAAAAAGTTTTTGGTATGGCAAGTAATTTGTAGTAGTGCAAGAGAAGCCAATCATTTGTTACAATGGGTCCTTGAATGGTAAAAAGTTAAACGGTAGTTTAAACAAGAATATGCAGATCCTCCAACTGTCGGAGATTTGCCTGTGGAGAGATTTTGAGATTTCCTGTTTTAAACAGAATTTAAGAACCCAAAAAGGTATCCCAAAAATGTTGTAGATTTTAAAACCGGGGGTGAACTACCTGTTAAAGCAAAGTGATTGAAAGGATCTATGGTAAACAAGTCCTTAACTGCTACAAGAACAATGATGTGGTATTTTTAACAAGATATGCAAATCTCCAAAACTGCTCGAAGTTAATGACAGTGAAAAAGAGAATTGAAAAGCACAAATAAAGTGTTCAAAAGTGTGGTAGATTTTGAACGGAGATGGACCAGTTCAAGCAAAGTTACACAAGCACTATAAAAACGTTATTGGGAGGGTTTTCCGAAAAGGTTTAAATTTTCATCACTAGTGATTATTACTATATTATTTTTTAAAATTTTAGTTTCTTAATTAACATATATGCTTGTTAAGAATTATTTAATCCCAATCTCTATGATTAAGATAGGTTCCATTCTTATGTAAATATGACTTGAATTTATACTGTAAAACAAAATTATTACAATTAAAGTCTAAATAAACGATAATAAAACAAGTAAGGAATTGTATGTTCGGCTCTGCTGACTCTTCAATACCCTCCACCAATAATGCGTGTGAAGTAATTAAGTTAACTTTCGGTATATACACATTTACAAACGGCATACGGCATTATTCTAATTTGTTAATTTTTATTTGAGAATTCTAAGGATGATATTCTCTTAAAATTAAGAGAACTATCTAGGTAGTCTCGGTTCTTAACATTAAAATAGTAAACTTCTCAGGGCAATTACAATATTCAGATTGAATTTCATTGAACTTGCGGCAATTATTGTGAATACGAGAGTGGCAACAATAAACAGACAGACGAACATAGCAAAATCGATGCAGATTTTGATTTGATGATTCTTTCTTAGCGTTACACACGTATGACATACCCTCTTCACCACTTGTGGAAGTGGAGGGTATAAAATTAACGTAAACCACGTGCTAAAACAAAATCTAAAACATAAAAGAACAAAACTCATGGATTTGAATTAAATGAGTCCATCCTTCCATTCATAATAATCGTCCGATTGTCTCATAAAACTATTTCCTAAGAACAATGAACTCAACTAAATTAATACAAAATATTTTGCAAATAAATATAATTATTAATCTAATTAAATTTATTTAATAATAAAAAAATATTTAAAAATTAATTAAAATTATAAATAAATTAAATAAATACGATTGTATTGATTAACTAATTCAAAGAAATAAAAATATATAATTTTTATACATAATTCCAAGGTCATTTATTTGATAATTTTTAAAATTAAAACAAATAATGTTCCCAAATAACTTTATTTATTTTTATTTCTAATAAATTAATAATTTATTTTTTTATTCATATAAAAAAGCCACGCTTTTTGATTATTTTCAAATTTGCATGAAATATTGCAAGTATGAAGTGAAAGTATGAAGAGAATTTATTAGTTGGACAGAAAAAAATAGCAACAACATATGCCAAACAGGGTAACCATAACAGAGTTATATTAATTTTTAACTTGGGAAAATGAATGAGATAATCTCAAGGCATTTGTTTCAATCTTCCTTTACCATAAGTCAAAAATGTGTTTAGTTTTTTTTTCTATTTAGGTCATATTAACGAATCATTTATTCGATTCTTTTTTTGAAATAAATAACAAGTTTTTCAAAATAAAATTTAATCTTTAAAATTATGTTATGAATAAATAATTTTTTCGTACACATTAACCTACAATCCAAGAAATGTAGTAATGTTATATATGATATAAAGAATAATGAGCATAAAAATAAAATATTTTTAAAATATAGTAACAATGCTATTTTGGCTATGCCGAATCTTTAAAACCTCCCCAAAAATGTGTATATCAAGTATACTACATTTTGTTTTTTACACAGTTTACCTACAATAATACAAACGCAAATTAAACGTTAATATATAACAAAAAAACTTATATTTTTGACTATAATTTTTTCTATTGTATCTATTTGGAATATATTAATTAAATTTTTTCTTATATATATAGATTGTCTCAGATATGGGTCTATATCTTTAATAATATAATCCGATTTTACATTTTCAATAGGGTACTTCTTCTCAAATAACAAATAAATCAGGTCAAATTTCAATGAGCTCTTTAATTATGGTGAATATATATATATAGCTAAACTGACTCAGATTTTGATTTGGATTCTTTGATGATTCTTTCTTAACATTACAAACAGAATGACAAAGTTAATTTGCCCTCTTCACTTGTGAAGGGTTAAAAAGTCTATTCACCAATCACTGGAAAGTATATTAAGATTGTCATTCCGTATGTAACAACAGGTAGGAGTCATCTATAAATATACACTAATATATTCCTATAAATGCCTGTAATAGTTTTTCTCCATTTTTGTAAAATGAAAACATTTTTTCTTAGTTTTGTTCATTTTGCTTATTTAATATAATTGTAGAAACGCAGACGTATGAAGTGAGATCGAAATTTTTTTTATCGTTTATCCAAAAAAAAAAAACAAAACTAACAGTTTTATTATTTAAGTCTAATAAATGGAAACAGTGTTTTTATTTTAAATCTCGGTATTTATAGAGCCTCTTGTAACAAATAATTACCGTAACGGCATATTCCATGTCATACTGATAGTCATAAGATAACTGGAGCTCTTTTTAAAATTTTTCTATTTTTTTCTTTTTTGCTCTAGAAACATTATGTGGATATTCTTCTACATGAACCAGATTTTTTTAACGGGCAAACTTCTATGAACTGTTTCATTTTAACAATTTGAGTTTTGTTGAAAATATTAATATTTTGTAGGATAATTTCTTCACATGAACCAGTTTTTCTATTAACGGGCAGAACTTCTATGAACTGTTTGATCATTGTAGTTTAACAATTTGAGTTTTGTTTTAAAATATTCATTTTGTTTGACAATATACACTCTAATCTGACAAGTAATTTCTTGAATTTAGACATCACCTTTTCCTGGTTTTTAAATAGGAAACTTCTCAGAGCATTTAAGAAGGAGGGTATAAAAATCCATAGCGTATGTATCTTAAAAAATATGTAAAAGAATTGAAATATTTCTATATTTTGCACTGAAAGTGCACTTTTTTAAAGATTAATGGTAACACTGTTAAAACGAAGTTCAATTCAATACAACTATGCACAACACCAACAACAACAAACATATTAAGGCCAACATGTGGTGTTTCAATTTAAAAAGTTGTGTGTTGTTGGGAAAACGATAAAGAATATGAATGTTTAAAGTAGAATACAATAAAAAAATGACGAAAACGTAATATAGACAATACAAAAAAATAACTAAAACAACAAAAATAGGAAGAAAAAAAATAAATAATACCATGTGCTTTTTTGTATCTTCAAATATTTCTCTAATTAAGTTAAAAAAAAGAAGAGAAAAAAGATATTTCTTTAAATTTTAACAAAATTTTTGAGTAAAAGTAATAATAAAGATTTAAAAAATAATAAAATAAATTGAATTAAAATTATTTGCACGTTTTGCCTTAAATTATTACAGTCGAACTAAAACATTTAAAAACGATATGTAAGACAATTGCTGACACGTTGCATTTCTTTGAAACAACTATTTTTTTAATTTATCTTGTTGTTGTTACTGTTGTAAATTAAATGTTTATAATTTAAAAAAAGATGTTATAAACATTTGCAAAAGTATTTTAAATAACTGTAAATTAGTTTGAAGATTTTTCTACCGTTATTTAAAGCTAATGACCTTTGTTTATTTAGTAACAAATTTTAACGTTTATTAAAAGTTTAATTAATTTTTTTTTTTTATTTTTATTTAATTAAATTATAATAATTATTATATTAAAATTATTTAAAAATAATTTGAATCGAAACTTTAACAACACCCACTTCTTTTGCAAATTTATAGGAACAAAATCATGTACACTAGAGCCCCGACTTGCGTCTTCCCAATTTGCATCGTTTCGATTTCAGTCACTTTTAAGAACTGAAAAAATTCGATTTGTGTTGTTTTCACCCCGTTTTGATTTCGATTTGCTTTGCTAGAAACTGTTAAATTTTTTACTGGAGCAATTTAGATTATTGGAGATAAGTGTTCACTGATAACACTTATCCTCCAATTGTACGTTAAGTTTTCAAATTGTGCGTGAAATTAGGGAAATTCTCTTTTTGTTATTTAAGTGGTGTTAAGAAACAAGTGTCTGTTATGGTAAAACATAGTGTGTGTAATTCGCCAAGGACATTAAAAGTAAGTCAAAGTGAAAAAAATTACTAAATTAGCAATTATAATTTAAAATTGGTAGTAAATACTATTAATATAGGAAAACTCTCTGACTAGAACCTACAACAGTAAGATCAATTTGCAACAGTAAAAGTGACGAAATAAATCAATCCACAGCACTTCAATCTAAACAAGAAATATCTTGTTGGTTAAAATGAGGTCGCTTGTTTTATTTCCGATCAAATAAGCACGATCAAAAGAAGGATGAAGCCGCAAATTCTAAGAAATTTCACTTTTCGATCAATCGGCTGCTAAAATCGATTTCTGTATAAAATGATCACAAAATAATCTTCTTTTTGGGACAGAATCGGTTCTTAACATTAAGCGAAATCTACACTCAAATCATACTATTAAGCAAGGACGTTATAAACAAAATTTACTCCGACCTTAAGGAAAATTCTGATGATTTCGAAGCCAGCAACATTGGTTTAATTTTTTTTTTATTAAAAAACAGTTTTTTGCTTGTTTTTATATTTTCCTCGCTAAATTTGTTTCATTGCATTTATATCGAAA
>PYHX02000467.1:68582008-68691408 GCA_004302925.2 Cochliomyia hominivorax
TTAAACTCCATAAAGTATATATTCTTGCATTAAACATAAATCTAGTTGAGTCGATTAGCTATGTTCGTCTGTTGGAAACATTCCCACGCCTAGAAGCAGTTTCCTATTTAAAACCAGCTATATCGTATTATTATCAAAAAAATTTATACACCGATATCTGAGACAACCTCAAAAATTTGAAAAAGAATTTTCTAATATTTTTCAACAAAACATAAATGGATTTAAAGAAAAATGTAACAATAACATACAGTAATATATTGTTCGTCATCACGCAAAAAAATTATTAAAATCAGATCAGCAGATAAAGAGTTATTGGTGGAAATATGCGAAATTTTGATACACCCAAAAATCTGTGTCTGATATGGATCGCAATTTTTAAATTAACTTACTGAAATTTGTACATATACTTAATTTGATACAACAATAAACTCAAAGAAACAAGATTGTGCTGGGTCATTATATGACGTAGCGCCCCTTCCTGGAACATGGTTTATAGCTTATAAAACTCTTGAATATAAATCAATTCTATTAAAATTCGTCACAATCAATTTTCTACTTGTCTTAAATATATGTTACTAATTTTATTTCTATCGGTCCATATTTTTCATATTAGATCCCTCCCGGAAAAGAGGTTTTGATATTATAAAACTTGTAAATAAAGATCAATTCGGTTGAAATTCAGCACAATGATTTTTCTAACTAAATTAAATCTATATAATTTAATATGAAACGATCTCGGTTCATATTTTGCTTTAGTTCCTATATGACACCCTCTTCCCGGAAAACAGTTCTTAGCTTACAATACTGGTAAATAAAGATCAATTCTATTGAAATTCGACACAATTATTTTTCTAACTGTATTTCATAAAAATTATTAATTTAGACAATTTCGGTCTATATATTTGCTATAGCTCCCTTATAGGTCCCTTTTTTGGATTTTATGAAATAAGTTAATAATGACCAACTCTGTCAAATTCAACTCAATCATTTTTCTAACATATTTTTCTATAGCTCATACATAACGCCCCCTTCCGGAGAATAGGTTTGACCTTATAAAACTATTAAATTGTTTTTAATATATAAAACTTGTTTCACGATCATCTGTAATAGTTTGATATTATGTGGATTTATAATCCCACTTCTCGGAATAAAATATGAATTCAAATAAGTAGAAAATTTTTCTTCCATATAGTGATGGAGGGTATTTAAGTTTCGACATAGACGAATATAACATTCTTAATTGTTTTTTAATAAAATTTGAAAAATTTTCTCAAATTGTTTATTCGCATCAACATTATAATTCCAATGTTTATAACAAAAATATATAAACTGATTCAATCCGAAGGACTCTCTCAATAATTCAAAATAACTTCAGTTAGAGTGAATTAAGAAATAATATAGACTGTTAGGATACAAATTACAAACTGATCATGTTCGAAGAAGCCACTTTACCTTTTTTACATTTTTATTTGCGTGCAAATTGTATTCATTGAGCTCATACTTCAGGCTCTTTATCATTATTTTTTGGAAAATTTATAGTTGTTTATCCAATTAAATCTAAAACTTGACTAAAGTTATTTTCATCAAACTATTTCACTTAATTATCTTCTGAAATCTTTTAAAATTCTCTTTAAAACTTAAATGATTTCACATGCGTATCAATTTGTTCTCTTATATTTTACTCTGAAAAAAGAGAGAAATTTCTGAATATTATTTACGTCTTTGTTGTTGTGTCAAAAAAACATAACACAAATAACTTTCAACAAGTTATAAACTGAAAAAGTTGGCAAACAAAAAGCACTCGCGGCTAAAAAATAAAACATTCGTAACTTCTGATAACAAATACGAACGTTCGGTTATGTTATGTCGAAACTTCAATACCCTCCACCACAAATGCGTGTGAAGCACATTTGTTATGTTTCGTACTTACACGCTCACAAACATATACAATTTGTATAACAGTCTTAAATATAACACAGGAACATTTATTAAAGTTATAAAATTAGTTATATAATTGATTATAACCTTTTTTCTCTACTGAACCGATTTCGATAATTTCTGAAATGGTAATAAAGTACATATAAAAACAACTTAAATCGTTATTAACTCACTAATTGAGCATTTAAATGGAAAGAAGCACGATTTCATACCAAAAATCCATATTTTGGGTGAAAAATCGAAAAAATCTCAAATCGTTAAAAAAATCGCTAAATAAGTGTTTAAATCAAAAAAGGAGCTTGATTTAAAAACGCTTTTTTGTCATAACAGAAATTGAAATTTTGGACGAAATATCGAAAAAATCCTTAAGCGTTATTAACTCGGTAAATAAGTGTTTAAATGGAAAAAGTAATCACTTGCAATCATATCCGAAATAAAGATTTGAACAATTTCAAAAATATGTGACGCCTAAAGTCTTTTACTCAAAAACCTCACTCTTTTATATTAAAAAATCAATTTTTCCTTTTATTGTTTATTTTTATTTCCTTATTCGGATTAATGAGTCGAATTCTTCTGGCCTTAATTTTGAATTTAATTTATTTTTCTTTTAATTTTACAAAAATGTTATTTAATCCCTTTTTATCTGTTTTCCATGTGACTAAATGAATAAAAATTAATTGAAAATATTTAAAATAGACTGACGTACATAGTTAAAGCGACTTCGATTTTGATTTGATGCAAGAATATATACACATTATGGGGCCTGAGATGATTCCTTTTAAGCGTTACATACGGAATGACGAAATTAATATAACCAGTTGTGGTGATTTTCTTCTATCGCTCATTTGCTGCAAATTCGCCATAACTCAAATTTTGCAAGTTAATCATTCTTTATAATCTGGCAAAAAAATTTTTGAAAAATATGTAATTCCAGTTTGTAAATTTATTGTTTATTACCAGAAATATAGCGCCAGTTGCCTATTGTGCCTCTGTAGTTGTTATCATTGAACTTTTGTAAATTAACAAAATATAAAGTTTTCATTCATGAATTACAAAAATTATGTTATCCTTCAATTAAGTAAAAATTTGTCTACTAAAAGAACGTTTTTTTTTTTTTAAAATTATAACTACTTTGCAGCAAATGAGCGATATGTTCTGGTGGTAGCAAATTGTTATACTCTCCACCACTACAAATGGTGATGAAGGTATATTAACTCATCTAAGACCCCATGTTTTATATATTTCCTTGAATCAAATCAAAATCTGAGTCGATTTAGCTGTGTCCGTCCGTCCGTCTGTCTGTCTATTATCTGTTTGTTGTTGACATGCTCATATTCGCAATAATTGACATAGCTAAAAAAAATTTAGCCTAAGTATTTAATATAGTCCTTAGATGTTTCCTATTTAAGACCAACAAAATTGGTTCAGTATGTTATGAGATATAGATCGATATCTAAGACAACCCCTAATTTAAGCGAATTAAAATGGTATGTTGAAAAAAAGAAGTGAAGTGTTAGGTATGTGAAAAAGTATTTTCTCCACCACAAATATGAGGATACATTAACCGTTATAAATATTTAAAGGGAATTGCACTTCTATAAAATGTATTTGTAAGCAGATTAGGACGGATACAAACCAAATTATAATTTGAGGTGATTTCGTAATTGCGGGCTAAATTAGAGCTATAGGAATACCATCACAGTACTGACTTTTTTTTATAAAAATTATGCACTTCAAAGTGATTTTTATAGTGGATCTGTATTGGAGCTATTTTCTTCAAATTTAGTTGATTTGAACTGATTATTATTTATTTGAACAAATGAATTCATATATATTAATTTCTGAAAAGCTTTATGCGCTTATAGCACCATTGATGGGCATCTAAAATATTGAAACGAAAATTATCAATTTCTTTCAATCATTCTTGGACTAAAAATAATAATTTGTACGAAGTTTCTTCACGATGTATAAAAAATTATGACTTGTAAACTGTTCACAATGTTTAAATGGTCAGCCAACGCTTTAGAAGGA
This sequence comes from Cochliomyia hominivorax, assembly GCA_004302925.2. Classification (NCBI taxonomy): domain Eukaryota; kingdom Metazoa; phylum Arthropoda; class Insecta; order Diptera; family Calliphoridae; genus Cochliomyia; species Cochliomyia hominivorax. The sequence continues at coordinate 68,585,978 of PYHX02000467.1, forward strand.
CAGACTGACAGACATCACTTCGTTTACCCCAGAAAGCGATTCTGAATAATGGTTCATATTTTTACCCGGGAAATGAGATTATCCAAATATGGCCAATGATTGTCAAAACTAGTTAAATATATCAAAAACAGTTAAGCTCTACCAGGGACCTTATATGGGAGCTATATATAGCTATAGCAATATATAGACCGAAATTTTCCAAATTAATTCTTTGTATTAAGTATAGTTAGAAGAATAATTGTGTTAAATGCCAATGGAATTGATCTTTATTAACCAGTTTTATAAGCTCAGAACTGTTTTCTAGGAAGGGGTCTTATATGGGAGCTGAACCAAAACAAGGACCATGAACATTCATATTAATTATTATGCTAAATTTCAATGGAATTAGTCTTTATTTACAAGTTTTATCACCTCAAGACCACTTTTCAGGGAAGTGACCTGGGAGCTTTATTAAAATATGGACCGATATTAATAAAATTAATAACATATATTTAAGAGAGTAAAAAAATAAATTAAACATAAAATGCGATCATATTCCGGAAAGGGGCGTTATATGGGAACTAAGTCAAATAATGAACCCCAGCAGATTTTTATTTCTTTGGGTTTATTATTGTACAAAAATAAATGTGTATGGAAAAATTCAATAAATTAACTTAAAAATTGCAATCCACATCACCCACAGATTTTCGGGTGTTTCAAAATTTCGTATATTTCCACATATAACTCTTTTCTATTGATCCAATTTTGATGTTTTTTTTTTTTTTTTTTTTTTTTTTTTTTTTTTGCACGATGATGAAGAACACACAACTGTATGTTATTGTTACATTTTTCTTTAAATTCATCTATCTTTGTTGAAAAATTAGAAAAGTTCTTTTTCGGAATTTTGAGTTGCTCTCATATATCGATCTGTAACTTTTTTACTGAAGATCCTATATAACGGATTTTAAATAGGAAACAATGATAAGTAATGTGCCCGAATTTCAATGAATTCGATAAATTATTCAAAGATTAAGAATGTTTCTAACAGACAGACGGTCATATCTAAATCGACTCAAATTTTGATTTGTTGCAAGAATCTATAATTTATGGGGTCAGAGGTGATATCTTTTTAGTGTATTTAATTCAAAATAATAATGAGTAGCAAATTTCATCAAAATATCTTTAAAATTGCAGAATATAAAACGACTACATAGGTAGCCATTCAGACACACACATATATATTATATTAATTAATTAATTTTAGTTTAAGTCGCATTGTTTCGACGACTTTTGTAACTTTAAAATCCCATTTCGGGAGAACATTTGTATGGAAGGTACCTGATATATTATACCTAATATCGCCCAATTTCAATAGGCTTCATTCTTGGAGCAAAAATAATAATATGTTCCAAATATCATCGAAATATTGTGACCTGTAGACTGTTCACAACGTTTACATGGACAGTCAGCCGGGCAGACAGTCAGACGTACGGACGGACATGATTTAATTTACTCATAAATTGATCTATAATCGAACGGTATACTTAAAAGTGATGGTAGCACAATTTTTTTCAGTCCGTTACAATTTTGTACAAACACATAATACCCCAACCACACATGATGGTGTAGGGTACAAAAAGTTTAATAAAAAACTTAATAAAAAAAACTGCAAAAGTCTTCTATTTTTTCAACAATCTCAACGACTAATTAAAAATTTAAAACCTTTTTCATGGTATTTATTAAATTTTAATAGGTATTCAATACGTATGAGTGTTATTTATTAATAATATCAAGTATACGTAATTTAATAAACACTGAAGAATATAAAATACAATAAATAAAATAATACTCATACACAAAGTGGGTATATTGGGAAGACACTTAAAAAATATAAATAAGCCAAATTGATCATATTCGCAATACAAATTTCTTCCTGTAATGAGGTTTTAAGCCCTTAAAGTCCTAAATATAAAGCGATTTTAGCAAAACTTTAATTAAGTCTTTTGATATTTAAACCGATGTACCAAATCTTATATGTCTTTATAGGTTCCTTACATGTCCCCTTTCAAATATCTCTTTGAATGGCATAAATCTCACATAAACATTAGTGTTGTATAATATCAGGTCAAATTAAGAAAAATATAAAAAACGGCATAAATTTCACATAAATATTAGTGTCACAATAATGAACCGAACATGACCAATTTCAATAGACTTCGTCTTTGGGTCAAATTAAATAATTCCAACCTGTGAACTAATTTACAATGTTTACATGGTCAGCCAGCCGAACAGACAGACAGACAGACAGACAAACGGACGTATCGACGGAAATTGTTAAATCGACTTATAAAGAGCTTAGCTTTGGGCCAATTTGGCTGGATTAACCTCTTCTGCTACAAATGCCAAATTATTTTCTTGTACCACTCAGGGACTTGTTTACCATAATTATACTTAAGAATAAATCAGAAAAAAATATACGAGGATCGTTCATTACTTTTTCGTAACTAACATTTACTACCAACATTATGATGTAGAGTATTACATAGTCAGGCTTAACTAACTATAACATTTTTACTTGTTTTTTGTAGTTATAAATCTATTGTATACTTTTAGGAGATTTTAATTTTTTCAGTTTTCTTATTTCTCAGTTAATTTCATTTTAATTATCTTAATATTTAGTAGGTTCATTAGTATTTTTGATTTCATGTTTTAAGGTAACATTAATTTTATAACATTTTCAACTTTTCTTATTAAATTTATCAAGTATTTGTGTCATTAATTAAATTAACTTAATCAATAACTTTGTTTTTGTTTCTTTTTCAAAAAAGTTCGTGACTTTTATTTAGGAACTCAAAATAATCTTAAACAATATTTATTTGTTTTATCCAAGTTTATTATAGTTAATTAGAATACTGAGAGAAATGACTTTGATAAAGAGAAGTAACAAATTTGTTTTTAACAATTATAAATCAAGACTAATTGTATATACACCACCACCATAAGTAGTGAAGAGGAATCATCTAATGTTCCAGAATGTTGCAATTAGAATCGATTATGCTATCTACGTCTGTCAGTCTGTCTCATTGAAATTTGGCTTGAGTATTTGTTATAGTCCTAAGAATTTCTTATTTAAAACCAGAGAAATCGGTTCATTTTATTAAAAGATATATGTCGATATCTAAGACTCCTACCAGTGTATTAAAATAAATTTAATAACAATAACAATTGTTAATATTAAGTGAATAAACAAACATTTTATTGTAATAACTATATTTTAGTGGCGGTAACAATAGCTATTGTAAACAATGCGAATAAACAAGTCTCTTAGTTGCAGTAACAATCCTAACACCTTTAGTAAGATTTATTCTCGTTTATGGTTACCACAAACACAATTTTTCTCTGCGTGTAGGGACCCCTTATCTAAATATGAAATGCTAAACTCTTCTGCATTTGTTATATAAAATTTTATTTAAAAACAAGTGGCGCATCAGAAATTAATAAATATATTTCTATAAGGTATATTATGACCCATAAAGGATCAGATTTTGCCGGTACTGACCAGTCGAAAGGAATGGTAGTAAGAAAGTTAAAATCTAAAAAAGTGTGTAGTTAAAAGCATTCCATCCTCATTTTCCATATAGTTTGTCATGTTGGACCTGCTAGTTTTTCATTCATAACTCTCAGCGAACGAATCAATTATCCTTGATACAGGTCGTACCAAACCAATATATTACTTTGACTATATGAATATTAGACTTCAGCGTTGATTTAGTCAGTTGATCGGGAATATATGGAAGTTTCCTGAAGCCGTTTTTTATTTTTTTTAATTATTTCAATATAAAATTATGTTAAAATATTCAAAATTCTGAAATATATGTCCTATTTTTGCCGAACTTTTTGTATGGGAACGAATAACTGTGCACTCTTCCCTATCGCCCTCGCAAGTAACTCAGCTGAAAACATATAAAATTTTAATTTATTTCAAAAAATCGTTTTGGAATTTATATTAAAATAATATCTAAATCATAAAAATCTTATTATTAAAGTCTTATTTTTTTACTAGAAATTAAATATATTTTGTTATCCAGTGTAAAAAAATATATATATTTTAACACTCAATAAATTTCAACAAAGTTGAAATATTTACTTATTTATCATCTGTCAAAGTACTCAAACAAACTCCTTTTTGAAATACAATACATTAACATACTTATTGTGCGTGCGTGTAAGTACTTTCACCCAACACTGTAACACTCAACACTTTAACAGTCGGCCATTTTTAGAGCCTTCACTACCACAAGTGGTGAAGAGGGTATATTAACTTTGTCATTCAATGTGTAACGCTAAGAAGGAATCATCTCAGACCCCATAATGTATATATATATATTCTTGAAACAAATAAAAATCAGAGTCAATTTTGTTATGTCCGTCTATCTGTGTGTCAATTGTTGGCACACTCACATTCACAATAATTGACAGAGCTCAATGAAATTTGGCCTGAGTATTTGTTATAGTCCTGAGAAGTTTTCTGTTTAAAACCAGTAAAATCGGTTCAGAATATTAAATGATACTGACCGATATTGACCTTCATAAAAATGTCAAATAATATCAAAATCGTTTGAGTACAAAAAAGTTATAGTTAATATAACGAATTTATGACTTATTACATGTTCCGCGTTATATTTAAGAAAACTTTTTTATACCAACAAGAAACTGCAGGACAAGAAACTGAACATTAATTGGAAGATTGCACTGAACCAAATGTCGTTCGTAATATTAACGAAAAATGTTCGTAGAACTTTAACGAAAAAAAGGTGTTAAATAAACAGATTTTTATTCTAAATGCAAACCGGTCGGCTCATCGCCGTCCCATTGACATTCTACTATTTTTAGTTGTTTGTTACGTTTTCTACACTATTTAATTATTATCTAAAACTGGCTTTTACCCGGTACGCTTTGCTGCACAAAAATTCTTCTCAGTGGTAGATCTCGAAAGAAATTTTACAAATCGACGTGTATTAAAGTAATAATTAGGACCAAATTATCGCTGTAGTAGAAATATAAATATTCGATAATCAATATTTGCTTTGTATGTGGGTTACTTCTCCCCTTATCCTTTCCGTTTTACATTTCATCCAGTAAAACAGTTCCTTGAGGAAGTCATTGGGACCAAATATGAAAATTCTCGCTGTAACAGTTCTTTAGATATTCTATATTCAATATTTGCTTTGTAGGGCGGAATACTCCTTATGAAATATTTAAAATTTAACATTTTAGGTTTTATTTTATTGCAACAATTTACTGTGATTCTTTTCTAAATTGAATAATATTCATCAATGTAAAGAATTTGTTTTTGTCAATCTGAATAATATATTATTCAAATTAAATAATATTTATTCAAATTAACACCATCTTTATTAACGAATTTACATAATCATTTTGACAATTTTTTCGTCAATTTGAAGAATTTATGAAAAATAAACAAAAAGGTTCGTTAAAATGAATAAAGATTTCGTTGGCTGATATATAACCTAATTTTCTTCAATTCTACATCCTTTTTTGTTGTATTTACTTCTTTTTTTTGGTTTATAGACTGATATCTGAAACAACTTTAATATTCCTAAATTTTTCCAACAAAAAACAAACTGGATTTGACAAAGTTAACCTATAAAATACAGTTATATGTACTTCATCATAAAATATCGTCTTAATCGGATCAATAGAAAACAGTTAAGCAAAATTTACGTCCCAAAATCTATGTGTCATAAAGTTGCAATTTTGAAATGTTGATGCAATAATAAACCGATAATTTGACCTACCTCCCATATAAAGACCCTTCCTGGTGTAGGGTTTAAGCATATAAAACTCCTAAATATAAACTAATTCTGTTGAAATTAGGCACAATCATTTTTTTCCTAAATATATATTATTAATATATATCGGCCCACGATTGGCTACAGTTCCCATAAAATGCACTTAAACTTAAAGACTTATTTTATTGAAATTCGACAATGTTATTTTTCCAATATTGGCGAATATGAGTCCACATTTTTCTATAGCCCCTATTTAGAGCTCCTAGTTAAAATACCAACCCCATTTACCCAAGAATCACTGAGCTGAACTGTAAAGCAGTTGGTTAGTAAATAAGAACAAGCGGACGAAATTGCTAGATCAACAATGGCTAATCAACAACTCTAACCAAAATACTGAAATCGAAATACTGCTGTCCTTTTTACCGGTCAACTTGAAGAGATGGATCCGTAAATTACCTGAGTGAATGTCAATTATTCGTCAAAACCCCGTAGAGTCAAACAAGGAGCCTCTCGAAACTCCAATCGCCTCTATCAGGAGTGACATGATAACTTATGCAGACAACTGTACACTAACGGTGACAGGCCAACGATTGATCGATCAGTGATAAATTATACTGCTCCTGTGTGGTCCCATTCGCTAAGTGTTACGCAATGGGGAAATATTCAAAGTTGTCAAATTACAGCCTTTAGAACCGTAACAGTTCGAATATATGAACAGAGGTATGTATAAGATCCTATTGATCAAGATTCATATATAGTAGATTCAAACGACACTCAAAAAGACATCACAAATTCAGCGGTTTCATGTTACTTTATGAATTGCGTACTTGGAGGCCGCCCACCTCCTATCGCAGTCATAGAATAGAAACTGCCGAGGCCTACAAGAGTAGTTCTACCACATATATGTTCGAGATGGAGCAATAGGCTCAATGGCTACTGGTCTTGTATTGACCGTGCTTCCCCTATATTTGTCCAGCATGTGGCCAAGGAATACATGATACACAAATTGGATTAACTGCCCAGCCAATCCAATTACTTTAGTCCAGATAATCTATGAGCTAAACCCTATAGAAGTGACATACAATTTCTTTGATCTAAAGTTTTACCAGAACCTGAATATTAACAATTAATTAATTTGTTTTTACAGCTGTTACAACAACAATTGATATATCGTCATCATACACTATCGTTCTGAGATCCAAATGGTCCATTTCCATAAGTAACTCACAATGCCAAATTCCATAATAGAACTGAAAGATCGCCTACTTAAGGAGTTCCCCTAAGGGCATGATTTATGATTAATTGATCAAAAACTAGTCACGAATCCAGCAAATACCCCATTCTAATATAAGGTTTCGCTTTATTGAAGGGCTTTTCAATAGAAAGATCTCGCAATTTGTCTAACTATTAATGGAGTGTCATATCGAATGGTTTACCTTTAGTGTAAGCATGTTCCGGGTTTGAGTGGAGACTACAATTCATTGACATTCTTATAAGCAAGTCAATGATTCTCTTTCAAGTTCTTTTATTGAAAAATTTTATGTTTCAAAGTATTCAATCTGTGATAAATCTAAATATTTTTAATAACAAGAACAAGCAATTTTATTATATGTATTTTTTTAATTTTATTTTTAAAGAAAAACATTACAAATTTGACAATATTTATTGATTGAATATAAAATAAAGTGAATAAAACATAATAAAGTAATAAAGTATAACAGTTTTCTTATTTTGCTTTTTATTCTTTTAAAGATTTCAGTAAAAAATTAATTTTTAATTATTTGTAAATAAAAGTTAAAACTTAGCGATCGATTACGTATGGCAACTGAACTTCAGTTGTGTTATCAGTTGCTAAAATTATATTATAGATGGCAAGTGGCAACTAAAGTTGTCAATTTTAGTTGCCAAAAATAAATAATTTGACAACTGTGTTTTTCTGGTTGCCTCGTTTATATAACGAACTTATTTTGAATTAATAACGTAGGATTTTTGTTTTTCTATTTTTTTTTCATTTCAGAAAAATATACCCCCATCCATTTACGGAATTAAACAGTGCAAGGACAATTTGATGAAATGGTTACTTTGATACAAAAACAAATTAAAGACATTTTAATAATGGAACCATTATTTCATCTTCATTTCATTTCATTTTTATTAATTAAACTCCAAATTTTCTAATAAATTATATTATTTACTCTTATTTATAACAGTTAACCAAAAACTGGTTAAACGATTGACTTAAAACCGCATTCGAAAACTTTTTTTTTTTTTTGAAAGTACATTTTTCGAGTAAACCGAAAACCGGTTTCCTAAAAGTTTCGTTTTTTAATACACTTTTCATATGGATGCGCAAACACCTATCGCGTCATCGTTGTTATCTCTTAAAGGCAATCATTTTACGCATTCGCATAGCGGTATTCGTTTCACGTTGTCCTGGGTTTCACGCATTTACCACATGCACTCGTTTTTAATTGAAACACTACTGGTGAAGACAAAAAAAAAAACTTAGTTTTAACCAAGAATCCCTCCTTCCTATACAAATGTATAGGTCGTGATCTGGAGTAATCGGAATCATCGTGATATACCTTAGCTTTTTGGCTTAAAGCGCTTGCCATCAAACTTTATAAATTCAAAAAAAAATGGATGACGAAAATATTCCTTAAAACTATATTTTCTATTAAAATTATTAAATTTAAAAATTTAATTCCTCAGAACATTTTTATTTATATTTTTCGGTTGCCGAACTGTCGAAATGGTAGCTGAAATCAGTTGCCACACATAACACGTTGTTTTATTTCAGTTGCGTTGCCTGTTGACCACGCAATTGAAGTTCGGATGACATACGTAATCGACTCATCAATTAACAAAACACAGACTTTAGAGTAAAGAAAAAGAACTGGTGGTTTTTTTATAAAAAATAATGGCCAAAAATTATTTAATGTTAAATTTATTTAAAGTTTTCTTTAGTTTTAACTAATAATATAAATCAAAAAGTTGTTTTGATAATACATTTTGTGTTTAAAAAAAATAAATAAAAAAAAACATTTTTTTAAAACTTGTTTTTTCTTCATAAATTACAAACTAATATCAAAGTTTTATTATCAACAGTTTAATTCGTGTTGATTTTCTTTAAAAAAAAAGTTAAAAAAAATAAAAGAAATTAATTTCTTTTTATTTTTTAACCTTAAAAAGAAAATGCAACAAAATTCAATTTATTTGTAGAATCAAGAAATAATGTGTGTTTTTTGTTTAGTCGAACCTTTTTTTTATTAAAAAGAAGGAACAATTAAGAATGTTATAGTCGACCAAGCCCGACTATGTAGTTCCCTACACCAAAATTTACGTTCCCAGGTCAATAAAATCTCCGTTTCGAAATGACCCGAGTCACACTCGTCCAAAGATTATCAACACAGTGACAGCAGTATTTATTGGAAGTTTTTTTATTACACAATTGGAGTTACCGCCGAGGCTTGTAAGAAAGGATATTCGTATATACGAGCATAGCAAATATATGTGCAAGATCTTTTCGATGTGAATTCGTATAAGACAGCTTCGAACAACATTCACAGAGACGCCTCAAATTCTGCAGTTTCAAGATTTTCAACAAACACAACTGAGATCGAGATGTAGCAACAGACTCAATGCTTTTTGGTTACGTATTGACCTTACCGACCCAAACTTATAGTCTGCATGTGGTAAAGGACCACATGATACCCGACATCTATTCAACTGCCAGTCCAATCCAATCTCACTCTGTCCTGAAGATCTATGAATTCAACCAATCGAGGTTGCCAGATCCCTTGACCTGGAGTTGAACAATAACATGAATTGAAATTGATAAATGTACTTAATTCTTTCCAGCTGTTACAACAACAACCAAAATGTTGGTTATATAAATAGGAAATTTTAATTAACGACTCTCGTAAAATTTAATTTTTCTGATTTACTCCTATTGAGTGTGACATTAACATTTATGTGAAATTTATGCGTTTTAAAATGAATTTTACTGGAGTGGGGTATATGGGAATTAGATGAAAAATATGGAGCGACTCTCGTATAATTCTGCACATCGATTTTAGATAATATTTATCTTAATTTGAGCACTTGTTATTACAATACCAACGCATATGTGTGATTTATGCTCTTAAAAGTCATGTTTGGAAGGGGTCTTATGTGGGACCAATGAGAAGCAATGGACCGACATTCGCATAATTTGGCACATCGATTTATTTTTGCCAAATTACGTTAAAATCACTTTATATTTAAGACTTTTATGAACTTAAAATCTCATTCCCGGAGGACATTTGTATTGAAGTACCTAAAATATTGTACCGAGTATGGCCAATTTCAATAGGCCTTCGTTTTGGGCCAATATAATAAGCACAAAATTTCATCGAGATATCTTTAAAATTGCGTCCTATAGACCGTTCACAATGTTTACATGGAGAGCCAGCCAGACAGATAGACAGACAGACAGGATTCTATGCCGAGTGGTATACTTTAACAAACGTTGGTGTAGGGTATAAATATAATTGTTTGCTTATTTTGTAGGTGTTTTGTTTTATAACAAACTAAAATTTAAGATCAACTTAATTTAGTTTATTAATTTAAGCATAATTTAATTTGAGTTTTATAAAAACTAAACGTTTAAATATTTAACACACATTAAATTTAAAGAAGTTTTAAAAAAAAATTCTTTAAAATAAATATCAACGTTTAGTTTTTTTTAGTTTTTTTTTTCTTTTAATTTAGCTTTTTGTTTTAAACTTAATTTTAAATAAATTATAAATTTTTTAATAATTTTTCTACTTGTTGTTGTTGTATGTATGCTATTTGCATTTGTACAAGAAATATGTGAATTTTGTATAAATTTCAAAAACGTATCTATTGTTAGTTGCCATGGAGGGGAGGGGGGATGATAGAACTTGTTTTTTTTTAATTTAAAATAACGACTTTTTTTGTTTTCTTTTAAGTTTTTTAAACTTATGCTTAATAAATGACTTGTTTGTTTTTGTTGTATTGTTTTTGTAATAGTTTTTTTTAATTAATATCACATTTTGTATTAAAAATCAAATAATTATTTTAACAAAAAAAAACTTTAAAAATTTCTTAAAAAAGGGGATTTACACATTTACTTTTGTTTAAAATCAATTATTTTTAATAAATCTATATCTTCTTTACTTAATTTTATTATTTGTTTAATTATATCTTCTTTAAATTTCCCTTTTTTGAAATTTTTAAAATTTTTTTAATAAAAACTAAAACTTAAATTAAATAAAACTTAAAAGAAATCAAAGAAAATATAAAACAAAAGTAAAATATACGATTAAGTCCGACTGTATAATACCCTACACCATGTCTGAAACCTGAACAATTAGCCACCTACCCTCGTAGGAATTGATTTTATGATTTTTATATCATGATGCACTCATATATGAAAAATTGATACCATTTGAGTGGCAGCGAAGCAAACATCATGACGAAGACATTAACAATTATTGACCGACTCTCGTAGAATTTGATTTTATGGTTTTTATATCAAAATAGATTCATATAAAAAGGATTGATGCCATTTGAGCGGCAACGAAGTACATTTATAATAGAAATAGCGAAATTTTTCACGAGGAACCATAATTTAGGTTGGATTTTCAGACACTTACACAAGTATTTGGTATCTAAGGAAACGTTATAACTTCAAGATTCACAATTTTTAATAAAAAGCAAGTGGAATGTCATTTTTATGAAAAACTTAATATTTTGATTTTTTCTATTTTTTCGAAAAATAAAATTATTATTTAAACTTAAATAAAATTAAAACGAATAACGATATTTTTGTTGAAATTTCACCAATGTCCAAAAACCAGAAAACTAAAAAGATTCCCACTTTTCCATATGGAAATGCCTAAAATTCCCAATCATTAAAAATTTTTCCCTTTTTTATGAAATGATCAGTCTGTCATTATAAGTGCCGTCTGGTAAAAATGATTTTTGGGTATTTTCCTTAGATATAGAGCTATACGTTTGGGGTAATTTAATAAGATTCCAGTTTTGCGATTTTAGTACTTTACAAAAGAAAATTAAAAATTATTATTGAAATTGTATCGGTAAAAAATGTATTTCGACTTGAATATCTCTGAAATTAAAGGAGATAACTAGCACTTGAAAGCGTACTTTTTGTAGAGATTTATTGAGACAATCTGTACACAAAATTTCATTTGTCTCAATTCATAAATTTATTTGTGTGTGTGTTTTTTTTAATATAAACATACCCGAGGTGGACAACTTAAGAGGGTCTTGGACAACTTAAGAGGGTCTTGGACAACTTAAGAGATATAAATCTGTACTACTTTAAATGGACTTGAAACATCTTAGCTCTAGACATATAAAATTTCAAAAGTTACAAAATTATTCCCCAAAATACCCCATTTGGACATACTGTGCATCGTTAAATCAACTCCGAAAAGTGATTTTCTATAATTAAGATGTTGTTAGCAATATTGTAAATACTTCCTATAGTGGTGTAGGGTAAAACTATATTATATTATGAACTTTTAACAGACTTTTTCAAAATTTTAATAGTGTTTTTTTCTTTTCTTTTAGTAAATTATTGTTGTTTTTATGTTATCAAAAATTAGCAAGTAGAAAAATTTATATTAAAATTAAATTACTAAAAAGTCTTGATAATTACAGAGAAAATATTAAAAAAAATAACTAATAAGGCATATTTTAGGATACAAATTAAAAAAAAAGTTATAATTTTAGAAAACTAAAAATTTCATTTTAAATGTTAAAGAAAATCTCAAGAAATTTCTTTTATGACCTAAATTTATTCGTCAAATTTTATTACTTGTTTTATTTTGGTCATTTGGGGCAGCATTTGAAGTTTCTGTTAGAGAGCCACCACCACCATTTGTTGTTGTTGTATTTTGTGATTTATTTGCATTTAATTTTGCTTTCATTTTCATGAGTAAAGCCTCAAAAGAATCCTCTTCTTTGGGTTGTGTTGCCAGTTGAGGGAATACATACGATTGATAGGTATTTATACCAGCATTATCTACAATAATATTAAAAGAGAAAAAAATATATATTAATAAAATTGTTTAAAGAGATTGCATTTACTATTTTAAATAAAATACATACCTAAATCAGCATAAGATTGCCGACAGAAGGCTCTTCGCCCACCAAAACTAACATCATACATATTTATTTGTGGATCACGTGTGCTGTTGTCAATGGCCGCAAAAGCATCTTGGGAACGTTCAAAGGTGACAAATCCATATTTCATTCTAAAATAAAATTAAGTTAAACATTAAGTTTAAAATTGAAAAAAAAAAATAAATAAAAAATATATGAAACGAGACACATCTGATACCACTTCAAGTGGTGAAAAAGAGTATATTAACTTTGTCATGCCGACTGTAGAAGGAATCATCTAAGTATATATATTCTTGCATCAAATCAAAATCTGAGTCATCCATGTCCGTCTGTCTAACTATTGTTAGACCGCTCACATCCAAAATAATTGACAAAGCTTAATGAAATTCGGTCTGAGTATTTTTTATAGTCCTGAGAAGTTTCCCATTTATTTAAAACCAGTAAAATCGATAATATTCTGAAGTGCCCGTCACTTTACTCGTACAGTAAAGCCAGACAGAACGGAAGGAGGTCTAATCCTATGGTTCTATAGCTTATAAATATCCTTCTTAATATATTTAATTTTCTTTTCTACAAATTTTTTAATTTCTCTCTATTCTCTATTTCTCATTACTCACCCCGTATCCTTGTAATGTATGCTAATCTGTTTAATTGTACCATATTGCAAAAACTTTCTTCTCAACATATCTTTGGTTGTTTCCTGCTCAATTCTTCCCACATACACAATACGACGCTCCTCCACTGCTGGTTGAGAAACATTACGATCTACATAATTATTATTGTGATTTCGACGATAACTAGAACGTCTTGTACGTGAACGTGGCCGTGATGTTGAACGACTGCGTGAACGTCTATATAAGGGACTACGAGAACGATCTGAATCAGAGGTGTATGAAGACGATGATGAATAAGGTGAACGTGAACGTTTACGTGCTGCAGAGCGTTTTGTATAGCTAGTACGTCTTTGTCGTCGACCGCGAGCCACACGATCTGCAGATTCTGAATATGAGGATGATATAGAACTACGATGCTTACGACTACTTCTTGATGAATAACCACCCGTTCCAATGGCACTATCATATGTACGCATACGATCTAATGAGGAGGAACAACTGTTATCACGTGAACGTGAAATACTCGATGAATTACTGTGATCAGAGTGATCATTAGACGAATATTCAGATGATGATGCTGAGGTAGAGGATAAAGGCTGTTCGTTATGTTTACGAAATTGACGTTTACGATTTCTTCTTGTTCTCTCACGTGATTTATGCTGTAAACTTGATTTGGGCAAGGGCAAAGGAGGAAATTCTGGTTGTAAATCTGTTTGTATACTAACAGAACACATACGTTTACGTATTCTATCTTTACGCAAATGCATAATAATTTTATCTTCACCATGATGTTCGGGTTTTTTACTTTCTTTCATCTTTTCACCTTCTGCAGCATCATTTGTTTCCTCTGGTACTGGTAAAGTTTTCTTCACAACAACATCTTGTATACTGGTTATAAGAGAACTTGTAGTTAATTTTGCATTTTCGATGGCTTTAACTTTCTGAAACGTATTTGTTATGGTGGACAATAAAGCCGATGACTTTAATAAAGAACGGGAAACATTATTAACCGGTTGTATGGCCTGATTGGGTAAAGGTGGTATAGAAATATCTGTATTACAACTAGCTGAAACTATAATAATTTCTTCATAATCTGATTTTAAAGATTGACAATTTAAAGATTTCTTTTCCTGTTCATTTAGATAGGGAGTATCCTTAACAATTTCTCGTAGAGGTAAAAGTTTTGTAACTCTGGGTACTTTGGCTGAAATGGTAGAATCTATAATACGCATTTGTTGAGCCTTTTTCAATTCTTGCATTCGTAAGACTTTATTTTTAGCCTCAGTTATAGGATCAGTAACAGGTTTTGCAAGCAAATTTTGTTGTTGCTGTTGTTCTTTAAGAGATTTCACTATGGAAGTAACAGCTTCACTATGTTTTGTTGGAGTTGTGTTGTTGTTAACTGAAAGTTTTTGATTTTTATTGTTATTTGTTGAGTTACTGGATTTATTTTCAAATTTAGGTATTTTATAAGATAAAAATGTTGTATTTATTGTAGATGCTGGTTTAACTATAGCTGCAGCAGCAGCAGTAGTTGCTTTTGTTGGTTCACCTTCACGCCTCTTTTTATATTCTTCCAAGTTCAATTTTCTTTTAACAGCTTGAGCCTTTTGTGCAGGGGTTTCTTTTAATTCTTGTTCAGATTTCATTTGAACTGGCTTTTGCTGTAGATCTTGCTGTTTTTGGAGACTCTGGATTTTGTTTTCTTGTTTTATAGGTGTATTATTTTCTTCCGAACTTTGTTCTGATATACTTACACGTTCATGTTTAAGTAAAGCTAAATTTTTACCACCCATTCCTAAACCAATTTTCTTAGTTGGATTCTCAGATTTTATTAAGGAATTTATGGCAGATGATGACTCTTTACAGGGGGAATTTTCTAACTTATTATTTTTAGCTGTTGATGGTTTTGTTGTTTTTGGTGTAAATTTCCCCAACTTGCCTTTGGCATATTTTCCTTTTAACAAATCACATTGTTTTTTATTGGGTACCAAAGGAAAATTTCGCGTAAAGTTGGATTTTTGATTAACGGAATTTTCCTGTAACAAAAATAATTAGAAATTTAAATAAATAGGAAAATCAGGTAAGAATTTAATAAGGAGTCAGATCGAAAAATTCTTAACACACGATTTTGATTAAAACCTTTAATAAAATTATTTACTATTTTCAACAAAACTCAACTCAAAAAATTTCAATGTCATGAAATAGTATCGGGAGAGATTTCGTTCATAAAATGCTCCACATAATGTTTCAAAAGCTAAAAAAATTTAAAGAATTTTCAAAAGAGCCTTCAACACGCCTAGAAGGAAAACAGCCCGGTTAGCTTAGTGCTCATACTATTTGCTGCGTAATGTTAAAGCTAATGCTGTTTTATATAATACTAGGCTCAAAAAGTTCTTGAAAGGAATGCTGCTAAATATTAAGAGGCCAAAAAAAAAGAGCTTGGAAATTGAAGTCAAATTTTCCAAAAAAATGTTCTTGCTGCATAATGGATGTTGAAACGTGTGTTTTGGCAGATTTTTCACAACTCTTGGTTAAAAACTATTTGTTACTGGCGCTCGAGGAAATGATGAAGAAATGTTTTGGACCCAAAAGTTTCGCGACAAAAGTCGCTACAAAAGATTTTATAATATCGAAGACATAGGACTTTCTAATGTATTGGTATCTTGTCACTATGGTAAACAAACTCTTGAGTTGTACAAAAACAATAATGTAGTATATGTACTAAGAGAGCCAAATCCTCCAAATTGTTCAGAGCTAAGACCAGTGGAAAGATATTGGATGCTTAATAAAAAATAATTGAAGAGCATTAATGAGGTGTCCAAAAGTGTGGTCGATTTAAACGAAGATGGACTACCTGTTCGAGCAAAATGACCGAAAGCACTATTAAAACGTTAATGGATGGGTTTCCGAAAAAAGGTTTAAAATTTCATCATTAGTGATTAAAACCAAATAAAAAACTTTTGTCTATGTTCATATACATATGTATGTTAAGAAGATCTCACTCCTTAATATGCGTTTGTGATATTATTGTGTAGAGTATAAATATTATACAAATAAATAAATAAAAAAACTTACCTCTACTTTATAATTTTCTACTTTTTTCCCAGATTGAGCAGGACTCCAGGAGGGATCTGATTTTATATTATCTACAAAAGGTACATCCTCTTCCAAGGAAGTTTTGTTATTCTCCACATTAACATTTAACGTATTGGGTTTAAGTATTTCAGAAGCTTTTCTTAAAGAACTAGCATCATCTTCGTCCATTTCCACTGTTTCAACATCAACTATTACATCTGAGTCAGAATCTGAATCACTACATTTGGATGATATTACCTGGACCACCGATGAGGCAATTTTAATTTTATTAACTTCATTATTATTAAAATTATTTTTGTTGTTGTTGTTGTTGCAATTTGTGGCGTAAAATTATTTTGTAATTGAAAATCATCTTTTGTGATAAATTCTGCCAAATCAAAATTATTAGCATCAATTTGTAAACCCAAACCATCAACATCAGAATTCAAAGTGTTTGTGCTTAAAGTGCGATTTTTATGATAAGCAGCATTCAAAAGTAAATCATCGGGTTGCATTAAATTTGTATGTAAATCAATTATTGAATTATTATTGTTAACTAAAGTATTTTGTATTAAACTAGTGTTATTAAATAAATTTTGTTTAACATTCACTTCCTCCTCCTCATCATCCACCTCCTCCTCATCGTCATCTTCGTCGTCATCATCATCATAATCGCTAGTATGTGATTCATAGTCTCCTATAGAGGAGCTATCTGTTCTGGTACGAAATGTACCACCATCATCATCACTCCAATGATTTTGTCTTTCAATTTCAAATAAATCATTATCATCTATATGACCCATTTCATCATCACTATCTTCCTCATCTTCGCTATCGGTATCATAGCCATCAGCATTAGGATTTACTGTAACAATTTCAAAGGCTCCACCATTTGCCAAATGCTGACCAGCAAAATCTTCATAATTAAACTATAAAATTTTTTTTATACAAAAAATTTTCATTTGTTAATAATGAAGAAAGATAAGAAAGTTTAGTTAGAATTAAACAGATGTTCCCTTGTTTTTTTCTTTATTTTAGTTTTGGAAACCTACCGAATTTTTTGTATTTTGTAAATTTATAGCATTTGTATGATGATCATCATTGTGAAAATCTTCTGTGGGTGCTATGGGTAATATACCATTTAAGGTCTCTGTTAATTGCATGCCCATGGTTCTATGCAAAAACAGAAAAACAAGAAAATACTTTAGACTTGTAATTAAAATTTTTGTATTAAAAACTTACTCGCTACCACTGGACCAAAATTCAGTATCATTGTCATATTTTACATAGTTACCGTCAAACGGATCATCGTAGACCACATTAAGTAGTCTTGAATCCATAACTTTCTTCTAAACTCAAATTATAGAATGGTGAATACCTGAAATGAAAGAGAAATACATTAGTTGAGGCATCATTTTCCAATTTCTAAATATATATATATATATATATATATATATATATATATATATATATATATATATATATATATATATATATATATATATATATATATATATATATATATATATATATATATATATATATATATATATATATATATATATATATATATATATATATATATATATATATATATATATATATATATATATATATATATATATATTTAAAGAAAGGATTTAAAATTTTTGTGTCAAAGAACGATCTCTGCTTATTTTAAAATAATAATATCTCATGGATGGAACAGCTTTAGAACAAGTGTACCACGAGTTTAAATAATAGTTCGAGTTCAGTTCCAATTCAGTTCTAGTTCAGTTTTAGTTCAGTTTTAGTTCAGTTATAGTTCATTTCTAGCTTAAAGTAGTTTTTTTTTATAAATATTAGTTTTATTATTTATATTTTTTATTATTTGCGGGGAATCACAATAATTTTATTTTATACTTTTAAAAAAGTATAATTTAAATTATCTACACAGAAGAAAATCAATAAATATTAAAATAAAATTCACGCTATCCTAACAGTATTGGACTGCACAGTGGATTAAAAAATATTTTTTCGTTGGATATTAATTATTTTCAACAAAATTTAACTTGGTCCTACAAAAAGATGGACAAGTATATCGGGAGAACTTCTTGACTCAATTAGAAGGAATGGTTCACATGAATTTTCTAAAGCAAAAAAAATGGAAAGCAATCTCAAAAGAGCTCCTAAAACATCCGGTGGGAAAGCACAAAAAACTTTCAAAAAGTGTAATAGAGTTTGAAAGAGAAATGCAGTTAAAATTTTCCAAAAAGTTTTTGGTATGGCAAGTAATTTGTAGTAGTGCAAGAGAAGCCAATCATTTGTTACAATGGGTCCTTGAATGGTAAAAAGTTAAACGGTAGTTTAAACAAGATATGCAGATCCTCCAAACTGTCCGGAGATTTGGCCTGTGGAGAGATTTTGGATTTCTGTTTTAAAACAGAATTTAAGAACCCAAAAAAGGTATCCAAAAATGTTGTAGATTTTAAACGGGGGTGAACTACCTGTTAAAGCAAAGTGATTGAAAGGAATCTATGGTAAACAAGTCCTTAACTGCTACAAGAACAATGATGTGGTATTTTTAACAAGATATGCAAATCCTCAAAACTGCTCGAAGTTAATGACAGTGAAAAAGAGAATTGAAAAGCACAATAAAGTGTTCAAAAGTGTGGTAGATTTTGAACGGAGATGGACCAGTTCAAGCAAAGTTACACAAAGCACTATAAAAACGTTATTGGGAGGGTTTCCGAAAAAGGTTTAAATTTTCATCACTAGTGATTATTACTATATTATTTTTTAAAATTTTAGTTTCTTAATTAACATATATGTATATTAAGAATTATTTAATCCCAATCTCTATGATTAAGATTAAACTAGGTTCCATTCTTATGTAAAATATGACTTGAATTTATACTGTAAAACAAAATTATTACAATTAAAGTCTAAATAAACGATAATAAAACAAGTAAGAATTGTATGTTCGGCTCTGCTGACTCTTCAATACCCTCCACCAATAATGCGTGTGAAGTAATTAAGTTAACTTTCGTATATACACATTTACAAACGGCATACGGCATTATTCTAATTTGTTAATTTTTATTTGAGAATTCTAAGGATGATATTCTCTTAAAATTAAGAGACTATCTAAGGTAGTCTCGGTCTTAACATTAAAATAGGAAACTTCTCAGGGCAATTACAAATATTCAGATTGAATTTCATTGAACTTGCGGCAATTATTGTGAATACGAGAGTGGCAACAATAAACAGACAGACGGACATAGCTAAATCGATGCAGATTTTGATTTGATGATTCTTTCTTAGCGTTACACACGTAACGACATACCCTCTTCACCACTTGTGGAAGTGGAGGGTATAAAAATTAACGTAAACACGTGCTAAAACAAAATCTAAACATAAAAGAACAAAACTCATGGATTTGAATTAAAATGAGTCCTCCTTCCATTCATAATAATCGTCGATTGTCTCATAAAACTATTTCCTAAGAACAATGAACTCAACTAAATTAATACAAAATATTTTGCAAATAAATATAATTATTATCTAATTAAATTTATTTAATAATAAAAAAAATATTTAAAAATTAATAAAATTATAAATAAATTAAATAAATACGATTGTATTGATTAACTAATTCAAAGAAATAAAAAATATATAAATTTTTATACAAAATTCCAAGGTCATTTATTTTGATAATTTTTAAAATTAAAACAAATAAATGTTTCCAAATAACTTTATTATTTTTTATTTCTAATAAATTAATAATTTATTTTTTTTTATCATATAAAAAAGCCACGCTTTTTGATTATTTTCAAATTTGCATGAAATATTGCAAGTATGAAGTGAAAGTATGAAGAGATTTATTAGTTGGACAGAAAAAATAGCAACAACATCATGCCAAACAGTGTAACCACAACGGCGTTATATTAATTTTTAACTGGGGAAAATGAATGAGATAATCTCAAGGCATTTGTTTCTATCTTCCTTACCATAAGTCAAAAAATAGTGATTTAGTTTTTATTTCTAATATTTAGGTCATATTAACGAATCATTTATTCGATTCTTTTTTTGAAATAAATAACAAGTTTTCAAATAAGATTCGGCTAGGCCGAATCTAACTGCTATATTCGGCTATGCCGAATCTTTAAAACCTCCACCAAAAATGTGTATGAAGTAATTACATTGTGTTTTGTACACAGTTTACCTACATTGATACAAACGCAACGTAAACGTTATATATAACAAAGAAACCTTATATTTTTGACTATAACTTTTTTCTATTGTATCTATTTTGGAATATTAATGAGATTTTTTCTTAAATTTAGAGGCTGTCTCAGATATGGGTCTATATCTTTAAATATACTAATCCGATTTTACTTATTTTCAATAGGGTACTTCTCAGGACAATAACAAATACTCAGGTCAAATTTCAATGAGCTCTTTAATTATGGTGAATATATATATATAGCTAAACTGACTCAGATTTTGATTTGGATTCTTTGATGATTCTTTCTTAACATTACAAACAGAATGACAAAGTTAATTTGCCCTCTTCACCACTTGTGAAGGGTTAAAAAGTCTATTCACCAATCACTGGAAAGTATATTAAGATTGTCATTCCGTATGTAACAACAGGTAGGAGTCATCTATAAATATACACTAATATATTCCTATAAATGCCTGTAATAGTTTTTCTCCATTTTTGTAAAATGAAAACATTTTTTCTTAGTTTTGTTCATTGCCTTATTTATGCTCCCAAATGTTCTTGGTGCTATTTAATCTACAATAATTGTAGAAACGCAGACGTATGAAGTGAGATCGAAATTTTTTTATCGTTTATCCAAAAAAAAAGAAAACACCAAACTAACAGTTTTATTATTTAAGTCTAATAAATGGAAACAGTGTTTTTATTTTAAATCTCGGTATTTATAGAGCCTCTTGTAACAAATAATTACCGTAACGGCATATTCCATGTCATACTGATAGTTTTTTGGCTTCAACTTTTCGTACTAAATAGTATAAGCAGCTAACTGGAGCTCTTTTTAAAATGTTTTCTATTTTTTTTTCTTTTTTGCTCTAGAAACATTATGTGGATAATTCATTCTACATGAACCAGATTTTCTATTAACGGGCAGAACTTCTATGAACTGTTTGATCATTGTAGTAACAATTTGAGTTTTGTTGAAAATATTCATTTGTTTGACAATAAACATAATAACTGACAAGTTCTACGAATTTAGACATCACCTTTTCCTGGTTTTAAATAGGAAACTTCTCAGAGCATTTAAGAAGGAGGGTATAAAAATCCATAGCGTATGTATCTTAAAAAATATGTAAAAGAATTGAAATATTTCTATATTTTGCACTGAAAGTGCACTTTTTTAAAGATTAATGGTAACACTGTTAAAACGAAGTTCAATTCAATACAACTATGCACAACACCAACAACAACAAACATATTAAGGCCAACATGTGTGTTTCAATTTAAAAAGTTGTGTGTTGTTGGGAAAACGATAAAGAATATGAATGTTTAAAGTAGAATACAATAAAAAAATGACGAAAACGTAATATAGACAATACAAAAAATAACTAAAACAACAAAAATAGGAAGAAAAAAAATAAATAATACCATGTGCTTTTTTGTATCTTCAAATATTTCTCTAATTAAGTTAAAAAAAGAAGAATAGAAAAAGATATTTCTTTAAATTTTAACAAAATTTTTGAGTAAAAGTAATAATAAAGATTTAAAAATAATAAAAATAAATTGAATTAAAATTATTTGCACGTTTTGCCTTAAATTATTACAGTCGAACTAAAAACATTTAAAAACGATATGCTAAGACAATTGCTGACACGTTGCATTTCTTTGAAACAACTATTTTTTTAATTTATCTTGTTGTTGTTACTGTTGTAAATTAAATGTTTATATTTACAAATTTAAAAAAAGATGTTATAAACATTTGCAAAAGTATTTTAAATAACTGTAAATTAGTTTGAAGATTTTTCTACCGTTATTTAAAGCTAATGACCTTTGTTTATTTAGTAACAAATTTTAACGTTTATTAAAAGTTTAAATTAATTTTTTTTGTATTTTATTTAATTAAAATTATAATAATTATTATTAAAATTATTTAAAAAATAATTTGAATCGAAACTTTAACAACACCCACTTCTTAATTGCAAATTTATAGGAACAAAATCATGTACACTAGAGCCCCGACTTGCGTCTTCCCAATTTGCATCGTTTCGATTTCAGTCACTTTTTAAGAACTGAAAAAATTCGATTTGTGTTGTTTTCACCCCGTTTTGATTTCGATTTGCTTTGCTAGAAACTGTTGAGCAATTTAGATTATTGGAGGATAAGTGTTCACTGATAACACTTATCCTCCAATTGTACGTTAAGTTTTCAAATTGCGTGAAATTAGGGAAATTCTCTTTTTTGTTATTTAAGTGGTGTTAAAAACAAGTGTCTGGTTATGGTAAAAACATAGTGTGTGTAATTCGCCAAAGGACATTAAAAGTAAGTCAAAGTGAAAAAAATTACTAAATTAGCAATTATAATTAAAATTGGTAGTAAATACTATTAATATAGGAAAAACTCTGACTAGAACCTACAACAGTAAGATCAATTTGCAACAGTAAAAGTGACGAAATAAATCAATCCACAGCACTTCAATCTAAACAAGAAATATCTTATTGGTTAAGATAGAGTCGCTTGTTTTAATTTCCGATCAAAATAAGCACGATCAAAAGAAGGATGAAGCGCAAATTCTAAGAAATTTCACTTTTCGATCAATCGGCTGCTAAAAATCGATTTCTGTATAAAATGATCACAAAATAATCTTCTTTTTGGCATAGAATCGGTTCTTAACATTAAGCGAAATCTACTCTCAAATCACTACTATTAAGAAAGGACGTTATAAACAAAATTTACTCCGACCTTAAGGAAATTCTGATGATTTCGAAGCCAGCAACATTTGGTTTAATTTTTTTTATTAAAAAAACAGTTTTTTGCTTGTTTTCTATATTTTCCTCGCTAAATTAGATTTCATTGCATTTATATCGAAAAAAATTGATTCGATTTACGTCGAACACATTTCGGGGCTTTAGTGTACTAAAAAGCGCCATTTGGCCTGTATGTGAGTGTGTGCGTATGGCTAACAATTTGTGTATGTAATCAACATGGGAATCCAGACATTTTTAATTACCTTTTTAATTAACAATAAATAGTTAAATTTTTTAATTTAATAAATAAATTCACTTTTAAATTTTCAATAATTAAAAAAAAAACTTATTTTTTTTCCTTTAAAACACCAACAGCAGCAATTTGAAATATTAAAAGCAAAACGTGTTCACTTTCTGTGTCTGCCGTATGTGCGTGTGTTGAGTTGTGGTTGTTATTTTTTATTTTGCTTTTATTTTTTAAAATACAATATTAAACTTATGTTTTCTTAGTTTCTTTTTGTATATTTCTTTAAAAAATGTCTGTATTATTGTTGGCTCCTTTTGTGTCTCTCGTCTATTTTAACCTCACATGTTGCCCACCATTCAAATAAATGTGGGGGACTTTTTAACAATTTCCAAAATTTTAATCATTTAATTCTCTTATAAACAATTTCAATTATTACACACTTTTAAACTATTTAATTCAATTTAATATATAAATATTTTTTAATTTTTATTTTAATTGTAAGCACTACACTTGTTTTATTTTGTTAATTATTTAAATTGGAATTTTTCACGTGGACCGCAAGAAGAGACAAACGAGCGAATGCTTACTGCTGTGAATTGGAATGTTTTGACATTCCTTTTTTGTTATGCTATTCGTTTATGCGGCTTTTCCACATCATATACACTCAAAACACCAACAACTACAATTTGACCAATTGCTCATCAATACGGCGAATTCGCAATTTTCGTTGAAATGTCAAATCGAATTTAGCACGTGGTAATTTTGTTAAATTAAAGTTGCCAGATTTAAAAGATAATTAACTTATTAACTAAATAAAATGTAAAATTTATGAAAAATGTGACCATTTTCAACTTGGTTTAGGTAAACAAAATATTGTTAAATTAAGTTTCTTATCAGAAGTATTGTGAAAGAAACTAATCAAGATCGCTTTAATTTTTTACAATTCTTTTTAAATATAAAGAGTGAGAGCGAAAAATTCTCTTAGCACATTTTTCATTTAAACTTTTATCCCAAGTATTATTTGATTTTTGTCATACCCTTCATCACTACAGGTGGTGAAATGTAAAAGCTATTTCAGGTAGTTTAAAAACTTCCTGTTCCAATAATTTATGTTACTGATGCTGGAGGGAATATTGAAGAAAAGTTTAAAACCCAATATTAGAAAAAATTTCCCAAAAAATGCCAATCATTTGTTACAACGGGCTCTATAAATAACGAAATTTAAATCAAGGAATGACCGGTGAACTGTTACACAGTAGATGTAGGAATTTTTACTGAGAATCTGGCAACTTTATCAGAATTATGCATTTTTTTATGATTTTCCAAGGCACATTTTTAAATTCGCCTTAGAACGATTTTCAAATTGGAAATTGTGTATTCATTTCAACAGATGTCGCTATAGTAAAAAATAGCAAAATTAGACAGAACCTTAAAAGAAATAATTCCATAATTTTTTCAGGACCAGATATTTCTAAAACTAAAGAAGCCTTCATAACAAAACATGTGGACAAGACTTTAAGTATAACTCTTCTATATAGAAATGTATTCTGAATTACTTCCTAAGTCGTATCCGTCCGTCCATTCGTCTGTGCATGTAAACGTTTTTTTATTTTGATAAAACTTGCTACATATTATTATTATTATTATTATTATTATTATTATTATTATTATTGTTATTGTTATTATTATATGGCTATAGGTGAAGTCTAATGGTAATGTTGGTTCAATAATTCAGATAGATTCTGTACAAATGTTTTTAAAATATTCTAGTTAAATTTGGCGCAGATAAATTTTGGGTTAGTTCAAATCCACATGTCAAATTTCAGGAAGATCGGATCACAAAAGACCGTAGCTTCCACACAATCCTTCTTCCTTGTGTTTTAGATTTATACAAATGAAAACATCGATCGGACCATAATTTTTTAAAACCCTTTCATAACCACCACTACCGAAATATGTTACACAAGGAGTGATATCGAAAAAGTCGTAACTCACATGTATAATAATAATAACGAATCCACAAAATTTATAGTTTTAGTTTTTTATTAAATTGAAATTATTATTACAGTCTAAAAAATATATATTTTTAAAGTTTTAATTACTAGTAATCAAATTTTGAACCTTTTTCGGATACCTTTTCATTAACTTTGCACGAACCGGAAGTCCCATTAAAAATCTACACTTCTTGTGTTCTGTAATTTCCGTTTATCAAGAGTCCAATTCTCTCCACTGTCCTTAAATGTTTGGAGGATTTGCCGCTGTTGATATAAATACCACACTATTTTTCCTATGCCACTCAAGGACTTGTTTACCATACTGACAGAATGCAAAGTCAGGTCAAAAATAAGTGTACAATTTATGAGTTCTAATGAACGGAAGCAGCCTTTTTTGTAAACATTTCTTCATGTAAATTTCGCTATTTATAGAGCCGTTACCTTCTTTTGCGTAACTCCACATTGCTTGTCACACCAAGAACATTTCAGGAAATATTGGCTGCTTTTGGGTCCTAAACATTCACTTGACAGTCAGCAACACAAAATTTTTGACCAGAAATTTTCAAATAATCTACACCATCGCCATCCATTATGCAGCAAGAATATTTTTAAGAAAACTTGACTTATCTTTTCGTGCTCTTTTTTTAGCCTGCATATTTAAACTTTGAAGCCTTAGTCTTTACTATAGCCCTGAGAAGTTTTCTATTCAAAACCAGCAACATCTGTTCAGTATATTGAAAAATATAGACCGAAGAAGAACTTTAGTAAAAAATACAAATCGAGAAATTAGAATGAAACTTCGTTTTGCCAAAAAATATTTAGAGCATTGCTGGCCCTAAGGAAATATTAGTATACATTCACATATGCTATTTTATATATTTACTAGCTAAGACCTGGTGCTCTTTGCCGCCCTTATTAAGTGGGTGGTACCGCTCCCCATGGTACTACACTTTGGCTAGTAAAAAATATCCTTGGGACAGTAATTGGAACCGCTTTTAATACTCCCGCCTTCACAATTCGATAATTATTGTTTGCTTTGTATGGGAGTACCTCTTCCTCTATATTTTGATCAATAAAATAAATTCTCAAAAATACAATTGGGGTCGAATTTGAGAACTATTGCTTTATAGTTTTTTAGATATTCTTTAATCAACATTATCTTTGTATGGGGGCACCTCTCCCTATGATCCTATCCGCCCTTCATTCTTTCCAGTAAAACATTTAGTTGAAAAATTTATTGGGACTAAACCTGAAAATTCTCGGTGTAGTGGTTCTTTAAATATTCCATGCTCAAAATTTGCTTCTGTGAGAGCTATATCTTCCCCTGATCCTACCCGTCTCAGATGTTGCCTCGTTAAAAAATTTCTTGAAAAATTTATTGGGAACATTTTGAAAATTCTTGGATATTCGATAATCAATATTTTCTTTGTGTGGGGGAACCCCACCCCCTTATGCATCCGTCCTACATTTTGTCCAGTAAAACAGTTCCTTGAAGAAGTGTTTGAAACGAAATTTAAAAATTCTCGCTATTATATTTCTTTACATATTCGATAATAAATATTTGCTTTGTATGGGGTACCCCTCCCCCTGGTTCTAACGAAGTTTTTTTATATCTTATGTTACTATCGGGTACATAGAGATTATTTCAGCAAAATCGTGCAAGTAGTTTAACTATCTACAAGTCCCAAACAAACAAGCAAACAGATTCATTTTTATATATAAAGATAGATATAGATAGTTGACTGTATATTTCATTGAGTTGGGATTTCATGATCAAACTTTTCGACTTGGTTAAAAACTTATGCAAATAATTTTGAAATAAAACACGATTTTCTCCTCCGAGCATTATTTTCATATTATATTGTTATTAAATTTATTATTAAATGTTGTAAGATGAATTTGTTTTAAATGACGTTATATTTAAATTTCACGTCTTTTAATTTGATTTTTTTTAATAATCATATAATAAAGTTTCATGTGTGTATTTTATATTTTTTATATATTTTTATCTTTTCTTGATGCTTTAGTTATATGGAGTGTTATATTCTATATTGAATTGTTAAAAAAAATAATTATTATTTAGAATATTAAATACAACTTGTTTATAATTTTTATATGTAAATATTTTCTAAGGAGCAAGTACAAAATGGTAGACAAAATCTATAAGTCTTTATCATATTTATCGTTTCTTTTATGTTGCATCGATCTCCACATAAACTTTTGCCACTCTTGAGACAATATAACGCTTAAAATTAATACAAATAAAGAGAAATATAGTTCAAAATAAAGGGGGTATGTATATAAAAAAAGTTGTGTTTATAGGAAAAAATGCAGGAGGGAGGCTTATAATTTTGCTCATAATTATAATAATGTTGATAATATTGTTAATATAAAATGTCAGTTGTTGGCCTCGTTTAACGACGTCTTACACTAACCCATTCATCATCATCACCACCTTTGTTTTCTGTAACAATAAAATAAATAATATTAAAGATTTTGTTCACATTTAGCCAGTAAAAATGTACCTTTATCTTGTTGGGGTTCTCTTTTAGGTTTTTCTTTTTCTTCGCGTGCAGCAGGACGTTCAGTACGCCAATTTCCAGAATCCTTACCGCCAGCACCAGCCCCGGCTCCACGATCACGATCACGACGATCACCGCCAGGACGACGATTGTCACGATCAGAGGGACGAGGAGCATCACGCCAGTTGCCAGTGGTAGATTGCTCTTCACGACGGCCATCGCGACGATCATCACGATCGCGATCACCACCACCACGACGGAATTCGCCACCACGTGGACGATCTTCGCGATCACCACCGCGACGGAAATCTCCTCCACGACCACCGCGTTCTTCTTCTGCGGCACCACCACGGCGCCATTTATCATCACGTCCCCCAGCAGCAGCACGAGCTGGTGCAGCTTGTGGTTCTTCACGACGAACACGCCATGATCCACCATCAGCACCGCTTTCGCCAGCTTCTTTACGTTCAGGAAGAGGGCCACGACGCCAATCATTGTCACCACCTCTTTCGCCGCGTCCAGCATCGCGATCACGATCACGATCACCACCACGTGCACGCCATACCTTATCATTGGTCTTCTCACGTTCACGTTCTGCAGCAACTTCACGAGCCAAACGTTCTCTTTCTTCTTGAATTCTGCGCTCAGCTTCTTCTTCCTTGGCACGTTGTTTCTCATACTGAATACGACGTTTTTCTTCCTCAGCCTCGCGTTCCTTGCGGCGAGCTTCTGCAAGAGCACGTTCTTCTTCCTCTTTAGCACGACGTATTTCCTCTTCTTTGCGCAAGCGTTCTTCTTCCTTTTCACGCAACCACTGTTGGCGACGTTGTTCGCGACGCATTTCAACGCGTTTTGCCAAACGCTTCTTGCGTTCTTCAGCCAAAGCAATTTCGAATTGTACAAGCTTTTCAGCATAGACCGAAGCACGTTCGGTTTTCAAAGTTTCCAAGAAAGCATCACGATCAGGATGCATACGTTTAAGACGTTCTTGTTGAACAACAGCATCTTTACGTTCAGCAATAGCGTTCTCAATACGAGTAGCCTCTTGAGCTTCCCAAAATTCTTTGTCTTTCACTTGTTTTTCGCTCAAATACTTCTCGAATAGAGGAATTTCCTTCATACGCTTACAACGTTCAAAGTAGTCAATCTTCTTCTCTTGAGACTTAAGTTTGTTCTGCAACTCTTTACGTTCGCGTTGCAACTCTTCAGACTCCTTAAGAGCAATTTGTTCAGCATCCAACTTCTTAATACTCTCAGGATCGAGTTTTTCCAACATTTTCTTGCCGTGTGCTGTCTGAGAAATTTGTTGAACCTTTTCCTTTAAGCTCTTCTCCTTAATGGCTTGAATTTCGTTTTGATGACGTTTACGTTCTCGTTCTTCATTCTCTTGTTCGAGACGTTTCTGTTCAGCCAATTTAGCCTTACGGGCTTCTTCCTCTAACCGTCGGGCCTCCTCTTCCTCACGGGCATTATTTTGTTTCTCAATAAATTCTTTACGATCTTCAATGATCTTTTGACGTTGAAGAATTCGTTGATGCTCACGATGTTTAATTTCATGATAGTGTTGCACCATTTGAGTGCGCAATTTAGCACGTTGGTCACGTTCACGATTGGGATAAACAATCGATACTGCACGATGCAACACCGATGATATATTAACCAATTGAGAACGGATTTGCTCTGAAGGCATAGATTGCAAAGTAGGTCCATCGGGATGATCTTCACGTTGACTTTCGGTAAGATCAGTGCCAAAGTAAATACAACGTTTTTGATGATCAATACGAATTTGCATGTCATTGTGACGTACAGATTCTACTAACAATTTCTCTAATTCAAAAATGTTACAGAAAGTGGCCAAATTAAGTAGACGGTCGAATTCAATGCTCTCGTAGACTTGAGAGATTTGACGAATCAAACGCATAATGGTAACATCCTTCAGGGGACGAACATAAGGAGCTAAAAGATTATTTTCTCCAGGAATAGCTTCGATAGCATCCACAACAGTTTGGACATGTTTGCACAAATTTAAGGGATCAAAATCAATTTCCAACCAATTGTACAAATTGCGATATTCCTGGGAAGCCAATTGTGGTACATTAAGACGCACCTATGATAAAAATAAATAAAAAAATAATAATAATGATACATCCAAAATAGATTGAAGGATATAAAAAACTTACCACTTCCTTTAACAAAGAAGCTCTGGTAGGAGGTTGCTGCAAACCCAGTAGAACAGCTAATTTTTGAGCCTTTTCTAAGGGGCTTTTATCAGCTTCAATAAAGCGATCAAACTCCGGGTGAGCAGAGGGTAAAGGTATGGAAAGAGTGGCTATTAATACATGGGAAGCCATACGTTCCATATCATCTTTAGTCAAGTTCTTCTTCAATTCACGCGTCAATTGGAAAAGTTTTAGCAAAGCGGCGGCATGGAACAACTGATTACCAGCCTTAGAGAAAACCATAGCCAATTTTTGATAGTAATTAGACATGGTCTTAGGAACTGGCGTTTTCTTGGACAAAGCCATTAGGCCATGAATATCTTCAATAGCTTTATAGGCTTCTTGCCACAGCTCCATTTGTATGGCACAGTCCAATTGGAATAGCCTGGTATCAAGGCACAATTGTTGAGTTTCCAATTTAGTAATTGACACACCGGTTGTTTGATTGGTGCTCTTACAAATATCTTCTAAATGTTTGCGCAATTTATCGCACAAACGACGGAATTCACTCTTACGATTGTATTTCAAGCAGAAATTGAAAGCCATACGAGCAATGTCATGATACAAAGCCTCACAATGAGTGTTAATACGCAACAACTCCAAACACTGACAGTAAGATTCCCACAAGAATTTTACCCATGGCAATAAAATGGTGCGATCCGAACGATCTTGAGCATCTTCACCACACACAGCACTCATTAAAATACTTTCTGGTGTAGCAATATTATCCAAATCGTCCAATTCCAAAACAGCTACAGCAGCAGACGATTGAGCTTGAGCAGCTTCAGTATGCTCCTCAGCCATACGTAAATAGGCCCGAATAACATTTTCCAAAGAATTCACATTCACCAACTGGAACATGTTACGGTACTGGAACAAACCCTCCTTGGCAATGTGGGACTTTTTAAGTTCCACGCACAAGTACAAGTACTTGTACATAAGGGGCTCAATGATTGACTCCGAGTAGGCATAGTTCCAACGCTTGTTACGAAATACTTCTTGCAAAGTATCCAAGGCACGCAAAGGTTTGCCTACTTCAATAAATTCTGTAACAAAATAAAAAAAAAACATATTTAGAAAAAATCACCCAAATATCTTAACCTCTTTAAGGAATTGTCATCATAATTTTTATTAATAACACAACACTCGTTTTTTATATTATATTTATTTACATCATTGCTGTTGTTGTTCATTTGAAATTTCGTTTTAAAATATTTTCTTAACACTACTACTAACATCTACAGTTACACTTTTATCCACCCGTTTTGGTTGAGTGTGTGTGTATGTCCGCATGGAACTTTTCTTGCGAAAAATGTCGTTGATTATTGCACCAGTACTACTTACCATTCGCTCTTTTCAAAGCATTTTCGGGTCGTTGAGTATAACGGGCCATAATTAATTCATATAATTTTCACACAATAGCACTTCAACTTGAGTTTAACACAAAATTTGCACAATTTTATTGCGTTTTAATGCGAAAAATTTATAAAAATCTTCGGCGAAATTGTGTCTGCCGTCGAAATTTATGCAAAATGGCCGAGTGTCATTTCTTTTGACGACACGACAAATTTTGTCAGAGTTGTATTTTTTAAGGCATGTTTAATAGAAAGTAGTTATGAGTAAATTTATATTAACGCAATTTTAGATGACATTATAAAATCCAATAAAATAATAATGGTTATAATTATTATTAAGTCTAGAAACTTGAACCGTATTATTAAAGCTCTTTAATAAGCAATACAATCACGTTAATTTCTTCTGTTCTTGAATGGTTTCAAGGTCTAACACTATAAAGAGCAAATTTGTAGTTTATTTTAATTTTTGCGCGAAAATTTTTCATTATATCAAAAATTAAAAAATAAATACATTTCGTTGTATTTAAGCTATTTAACAATACTTATTCCTGCAACTCTGCATTAAGTGATGATAAATAATTTTGACAACTAATAACCATTCAGTATTCAACACTAACAAAACATGTAAACAAGGAAACGCGTGAATCAAATACAAATTATTTAAAAAAAGATTTTAATGAAATGCTTTTAAAAATGACCAAAAATTGGAAAAAATACATATTATGGTTTGCTCAAGAACATGTAGACTTTCGTACAGCTGTAATTATTAATGTTAACTTAATATAAAAGTATATATTTTAAAATATTTCTTAAATTTTAGGAATTCAAATCGTTGGTTAAACTTTTGAATTTGGAATACCGTATAATAAGTCCAGAATCCTTGGTAAAATGTTATTCTATTAAATAATATTAATATGATAAAAAATAATAAATTTTCTTTTAATAGAAACCATTTTGGATCGTAGAATTCCCAAATGATGAGAAAGCTTTGAAATTTGCTTCCAGATCTATAGGTTTAAAATGTATTTTTGAATTATGGAGTCATGGTTTAGATTTTGAGGAATTCCATAAAACTTTACAAAATTATGTGCAAAATAATATGGAAAATGTTAAAACATTTTTTCACAAAGATTGTTCATTCAAAATTACGGTGGAAACGTATAACAAGCATTTCACCCAAAAAGAAAAAATAGAAAAAATTGAAACAATGGATTATTTACCTTTAGAGGGTAATGTGAATTTAAAAACACCTCAAGTGGAATGGTGGTATATTGAATTTTGGGGTTTGGATCCTACTCAAGTACCTGAACAACCAGAAGATATTTTATTTGGAAAATGGGTAAGAACAATTCACAGTAGTTTTAGAATAATTTTTAAAAAATAATTCTTTAGCTTTTGAACTGTTAAAAAATATCTTGATAAAATTTCACATGGTTAAACCCGAAGAATATACGTGTTGATTTGCCAACTTAACTAAACAATTTTCATACATTTCTACAGAATAATTTCAAGAATGTGCAATTGTTGGAAATCTAAATTTCCATATTATTTTTTATCTTCATTTCAGTTGGCTAACGGTCAGAGACATTTAATTAAAGAAATGTCTTTAAAAAACCGCAAATTTATAGGGAACACCAGCATGGATACGCAATTAAGTTTGCTAATGGCCAATCAAGCGTTAATACAAGCAGGAGATTTAGTATTTGATCCTTTTGTGGGTACTGGTTCATTGTTAGTTAGTGCTGCTAAGTTTGGTGGTTATGTTTTGGGTGCCGATATTGATTTTATGATGCTTCATGCTCGTGCCAGACCTAGTCGTATAACACAAAAGGTACGTGAAAAGGAT
This sequence comes from Cochliomyia hominivorax, assembly GCA_004302925.2. Classification (NCBI taxonomy): domain Eukaryota; kingdom Metazoa; phylum Arthropoda; class Insecta; order Diptera; family Calliphoridae; genus Cochliomyia; species Cochliomyia hominivorax. Next base: position 68,619,745 of record PYHX02000467.1, read on the forward strand.
GAAAGTATCAAAGCAAATTTAAAACAATACAATTGTGCTAATCGTTATATGGATGTAGTGGTGGCGGACTTTTCAAATCCTTTATGGAGTGATAGAATCAAATTTGATAGCATTATAACCGATCGTAAGTTTAGTAAAATTAATGGAGAGATTTATATTTAATTGCTTTATTAAGTTTAGCTCCTTATGGCATAAGGGAATCTACAGAAAAAGTGGAAAATAAACACGCTACAAAAGACAATACACGTAATCCTGATATGCCTCATTATCCATCTACTTCTCGTTATGCTTTGCCGCATTTGTACAAAGATTTATTAATATTTGCTGCACTTCATTTGAAAGTCGGTGGCAGATTAGTCTGTTGGTTGCCTTATCATAGGTAAGAAAAATGTCATTTGTTTTTTATAATTAAAAAACAAAAATAATTTTTATCTAGAGAGGATTATTCAGAGGAAATGATACCCTTACATAAGAATCTAACTTTGATAGCTAATTCAGAACAACCTTTGACTGGTCAAACCGCTAGGCGTTTATTGACCTATGAAAAATGTTCTGAACCTGTGGGGATTCTTGAAGATGAAGTTTTGATTAACGAAGCTGCTTTAGCATCAGACTTTAGAAAACGTTATTTTGACAATGGCTGTGAAACAAGAATGGAGAGACGTTTGCGTAAAGCAGAACAAAGGGAACATGGTCGTTTAGAGGCTTTAAAAAGAGGCAAAATTGTAGGCGATGGCCGCGAACAAAAATGTAATTTAAATAAAGCCAGATTTTTTAATAAAGACAATTAGTTAATATTAAAGAAAAATATTTTTTATTTTATATACATACATCTTTGGTCTTATCTTTATTTAAAGTTTATTTTGTAATTTTTTCCAAGCGTTATGTTTTTAAAGCATTTTTTATTAATTCGTTTCCTTCGCCTGCAGAGCATTCTTGTACCTCACAATTAAAAACTTGGGAAAACGATTTAAGTAAAACTCTTGAGACTTCAGAAACAGTTACATGACGTTGAAGTTCTTGCGTTAGTGAAGTTACACCTTTGCCTTCAATGCCGCAGGGTACAATATGCTCAAACCAACTTAAATCTGTACAACAATTAAAACCTATACCATGTGTTGTAACATAACGCGAGCCATGTACTCCTATGGCACATATCTTACGATCATTAACCCATATGCCTGTATCCTCGGTTGTGGTCGCATTGTGTATACCCATTTGTTTACAGCACTCTATAACCATTTGTTCCAAATTGCCCACATACCAACGCATACTAGGTTTAAATTGTTTTAAATGCAACAGGGGATAGGCAACCAATTGACCAGGACCATGAAATGTTATTAAACCTCCACGATTTGTGCGATAAAAATCAGCTCCCAACTCACGTAACTTTAGCTCATCTCTTTCGCTATAGCCTTTAGTCCTTATACCTATTGTGTATACCGGATGAAATTCTTGTAAAACTAAAAAATTACGAAACTCCTTAAAGGGTTCATTCGGCTGCTGAATTAATTTCTGTTGTAATTGTAAACCTGTTTGATAGGATATCAAACCAGGTTTTATAACTGATACTAAAGGTTTTAATTTACACATCTTATTTTTTGATTTGTGATAAAAAGTTAACTAAAATAAAGAATTATTAGAAATTCAAGAAAAAAATCAACAGCTGTTCGTTTGTTTTGAATAGGCGTAGGGTTTCTTTACAATTGTTAAAAATGTACTGTATAATTACGAACATGCGTCAGAATTGCAACAGTCAGAATAACACAGTGTGTCGAAATCGATTTTTTTGGAAAATTTTTAACTTTTGAACCCTTAGAGATATTAAGAGCTGATTTTCAGACCCATCTAAAGGAACCTGCAATGTTGTCCACTTTGGGTATGTTGATATTTATAAATTTGACAAATATTAATTTTTGAATTGAGAGTAAAGAAATTTTGTATATTTAACCTCTCTAATTATATATTAAAAGCATAATTTTATTAACCCATGCGGAGATGAAATAAATTTTTATATTTTTTCACCATGACTCGAAGAAAATCTTTAATTTTTTATATTTTTTTTTTTTTTGATCAGTGACTTTCATAACATTGCAAAAACTTTTAATCCTATTCTAATTAAGCTTTTAATTTATTTTATAATAGAATAAATTATCTTCCAGATGATTAATTTAACGCCGATTGATAGCTGCTGTGAATTATATATCACTAACCGCCGTTGAAGTGTCTCCGGCTCAGGTTTTTGTGGTTTTTCAAGTAAAATAATTTTTTTTTGTAAGAAGATTCATTAAATTAAATTATTGACATTAAAAACAAATGAGAAGTAAAGAAAAATCCATTGATAAGACAAATAAAAACGTATAATTAAAATTTGTGGAAAAAAAATTATTAAGAACAATAAAAAAAAAATAAATTGAAAAAACAAAAAAATTCAAGCAAAAGAAAAAAACTTGTGTATTAAGAATACATGCGAAGAGGAAAAGCCAATAAAAATTGTATTAATTGTATTTCGCCAACGAAATCAGATCACCACGTAAACGAACCTTGTAATGTCAACGCCATCATCTCATAATGATGGCCAAACTGGAAGAAATGAATTTTTTAGACATGGGCTAAATCCAAATTTAAATTCTCCTACAACACAATTACAACAGCAACAGCAACATTTGCAACAAACTGCTTTTGCTAACAACAACGCTAGTAGCAGCATAGCATTACAACAGCGGCAACAAACTGCCGTAATACAACAACAATCGGCAGCAGTAGCAGCAACACTTGCTACACCATCTTTGAATTTACAAGCAGCCACGCAAAATCCTGCAGCTAATGTAGCGGCTGCAACACAATTTGTACACTGGTCAAATCCTTTAATGGGTGGTCCAGCATTTTTGCAACCACAACCTCAGCCAACACCATCTGTGGTTCCTCAACAACAACAGCAGCAACAACAACAATTAAACGATTTTATTTTTAACATACAAGCGCAAGCTGCCTATGCTGCAGCAGCTGCCACTGTTCCACCTGCACAGGTAAACACTGGATCAAGTCAGCAAGAAACTTATTCTGTATTGCGTGTAGGAAATGGTAATTTTTTGAAAATCTATCATTGTGCAGAAACTGCGATGGGTCCTTTGCCAGGAGAGGCAGCTTTTAATCATATACCACCCTATAATCCAACACAAACAGCTGCTTTTCATACAGTCAATACTCAAGGAGGACCTGTGGCCCAGCCTCCACTACAGCAACAACAACAGCAGCAGCAACAACAATCTCAATCACCCTTAAGTGGCACGACAAACTCGGCAACCCCTCCAGTTTTTAATAGCTACGAATTATTTTCAAGTAATACTTTTACGCAATTGCCCACAGCTGAAATGCCTCCACTGCTTTTGTTGGGGCCCACTGTTAAACCAGCCACAATTCCCACAACTGATGAACTTAACAAGGGAGAAACTAATCAACAAGCCAATAATATTGAAGCAACTACAAATATGGTTATACACAATATACCCAATAATAATAATAGTAATAATAATTGGACAGGAGGCAGTCACCCTGTAAATGCTCATTTATATGCACAATTTGAAAAATGTCAAAATAATCAAGAACAACTAGAGACAGTTAAACAGGCTCTAGCCAAACAAGAAACAGCATTAACTAACAATAATCATGATAATTTAGAAATCACTAATAATGCCCATATTGCCATAAAACAACAGCCACAACTACAACAAAATCCCTCCATAAATCAAGATAACATAAATTCAACTATAACATCGTCCTCCACGACAACAGTTGCATCAATGCTTCCTTCATCTAGTTTAAAAACTGAAATACCAAGACAGGAGGCTCCAAAAAAGCGGATTGTTGCCGAAGTAAAACCAATGCGTATGACCTATTCCGATGTTCTAAGTAAATTTAATAATCAAAATCAAAATAATCTCAATAATTCAAATATAACAACACAATCAACTACAATTTCCCCATCAGCATCATCGCCAATAGCAACAACAGCAACAACAACAATAAATCAACGTAATACACAAAAATCTTTGAAAAACGATTCCAATTTACGACGTTTGGGTGAAGAGATTTCACATAATCGTTCATCTTCTAAGAAGTCGCCAATTCATGAAAATAAAGAAAATCAACAGCAACAACAAATGATAAATAATAAATTAAACAATAATAATCAAAAACGTTCTAATGTTATAAATCCTAATAATACTTTAAATAATAATAACAACAATAGTAATATTGCTGGTATTTCATCATCATCGTCATCATTAAATAAATCAGCAACAACTATACAAAAGAATTTAATTAATAATTCCAAAAACAATAATTTTAATACCAATAATATTAATAATAATAATAATGGAAATTGTAACAACAACAATGATGGTCAGCAAACGAAAAAACAACGTTCGAATAAAAATTCCGATATTCAAAATAATGGAGGTAAGAAAAAATATTTGATAGTTTTTATTATTTAAATTATTGAGCTAGAAATATAATGTATTAGAAAATAGATTAAGGTGATTTTCTTAAAAGTTTGTCTTTATTGAATATGACTTTTATGGGTCTCACATTAAATGCAGCCTTTAGAATCATAACAGTTTTACAGAAATGTCCTCAAAAAAACAACTGCATGAGAAGACAAAGATCTTAGCGGTAAAGGAACATACTGAAATGTTCAGTAATGCTCTATCAGATTGCGATAGAGCAATATGCTCAATGTCTCGTATCGATCGCGCCGTTCCTAACATATGTCCAGCATCTGACCACATGATAAACTACAATTGTTTGCCTGTCAAGCCATCCTACTACACTTAGTCCAGAAGATCTAGGTGGGACAATTTCTTGGTCAGGAATTAAACCAGAACATTATACCATTTAGCATAACAATCGGACAATTTTTCCTTCTGATCGTGTGACATGACCAATATACGATTTAAAAAAAGAAAAGAAAATTACTGAGGATGCAGGTAGAAGAGTCAAAATTGTTCATTAAACAATTTTTTGTGAACTGAAATATAAGGTATGACTATGATAGGAAAGTTCATAATTCCATAGATGGTAATAAAATTTACTCGAAACCAACTCATGCCAACAAAGGAAGAGCCAGTTATACCATAACGCATGGAAAATATTGAACATTTAATTGAATGGATATCCAAAAACGTTTGGATTAAGAACGTTTCCTATTAATTAATGCGTTACATTTAATATCATCACCATTTAAAATTTCATTCATAATTTGTATCTTTTCTCATTTCAGCTAAAAACTACAATAACCTAAATGAATCACGCGGTTCATCCAAAAATAATAACAATAATGCTTCAAATAATAACTCATCACAATCTACAAATGCTTACAATTCCGCAAATAATACTTACGCTCGTAAACCTACAAAATCCTCAACTTCTGGCAACTCATCATTTTCAATGGGCCAACAAAGGTCTCGCTATCAAAATAACTCAAATGCATCATATTCCTATTCGTCTACGTCGAAACGTGGCCGGAATAATAATTCATATGGTACATCATCATCTTTAAATAATTCATCGTATTCCAATGGTACTGGAAATAACCGTAACTATGAATTGGCAAAACGTTTTCTACAGGCCTGGTATACATATACTCTCAAGATATTGACTTGGCTTTTCAATTTGGTTTATGATATTATTGTACTCGGTTGTAGTATACTCTATGAACGTTTAATGAATGCCTATGAATGTGGTAAAACTTATGCGAAACAATTGCATAAGGAATTAAAACAGAATTCCAATAAACCAGGTATATGGTTTCGAAACTATTGTCGTAGATTTGATGCGAAATTTTCAAAAACATCAAATGGGCATTTTGGCGTAGATTTTATAAGAAAAAACCACCTGAAGCAACAAGTGAAACAATAAAAACCGGTCGACTGCCAGCAACAGCGGAAGAGGCAATGAGTCAGTTACTAAATTGTAAAGGAAAAGATGCTTATAGGTTAGTGAAAAGTTAAAGAAGATTTTATAATTAAAATTAATTCTTTTATTTATTTTTTCAATAGTATTTTGGGTGTTCCACCTAATAGTATGCAAGAGCAAATTCGTAAACACTATAAGAAAATTGCTGTACTTGTACATCCCGATAAAAATAAACAAGCTGGAGCTGAAGAAGCTTTTAAAGTTTTACAAAGGGCTTTTGAATTAATTGGTGAACCGGTAATATTAATTAAAATAATTCGTCTTTGAAACAGAAGAAAATTATATATGTATTTAACAGGAAAATCGTTTGGCTTATGATCAAAGTTTAGCTGAAACTTTACATGCTGAAAAAGCCTGGACCGAACTGCATGATTTATTATCACAACTACAAACTAAGATTACAGAAGCTGCCAATACTATTAGGTACACATTATGATTATATTCCTTTATTAGGTTTTTTTAATTTAATTATTATTATTTTTTATTTCTGACAAAAACTTTAAGAACAACATATTTACTTTCAATTTATATTTACAGATGTAGTACTTGTGGTTTACGTCATCCCCGTAAGATAACAGATCGTCCACATTATGCTGCTCGTGAATGTGCATCATGTAAAATACGTCACTCTGCCAGAGAAGTAAGTTTCATTTATTTTTTCCAACTTATGTTATTCGTTTATTTAAAATAAGTCAGCATATATTTATAAGGACTAACGATATACGAATTTTTTATTAGGGTGACATATGGGCTGAGACTAGTATGTTAGGTTTACGTTGGAAATATTTGGCTTTAATGGAAGGTAAAGTTTATGACATAACCGAATGGGCAAATTGTCAAAAAGGAGCATTGGCACATTTAGAACCGAATTCGCATATGGTACAATATCGTATTGTACGTGGAGCTCAACAGCAGCAACAACAACAGCAGCATCAACAAAAGCAACAAACCCAGCAACATCAACAACAACAGCACCATAATCAGCAACAACAACATATAGGATCTCAATATCCCGGCACTGGAGGTGTAGGAGGTAAATTTAAGCGTGATAACATACCATCCAGGTAATTTTAAAATGAGTGTATTCATTAAAGTAGTTTATGGTTGATTTTCTATTTTTTATTAAACAAAATAGTGAGGCTTCATTACATGAGTTCCTTGATAATTTATATAGTGGCCAGCATCCCCAGCAACAACAGAATACCTCTGCATATGCCGGTTCTAGCCGCAGACGTAATCGTCGCAATTAATTTTTTAATATCAATTAAAAAATATATATTTTATTTCTTTTTCTTATCTTATTGTTTATATATACAACTATATAATCTCTCTCATCTCATTCTGTTAAATACAGTACTGTTCGAAATCTAAGCAACATTTGTGAAGAAATACCTATTAACTATTTCATAATATGACTATGAACCAGAAATGTCCACCAATACTACTTTATATTTGCCTTTTGTGTGTGAAGCAGCAAAAGTTAATACCGCTTAATTTTACGCTGAAAAAATTATTCATTTATAGAACAAAAACAACTTTCTCATACTGTTGAAAGAACAGCAGACATTTATAGCGTACATGTAAAGTATTGTTGCGTTAGCAGACTTTGAAGTCTAATCTTTTAAGTAGGGAATTCAGAATTTCTGGTGAAATCTAAAAATTACAACTAAAATTAAATTCCATTTTCCAGTGTAAAAATACTAAAATAATCTAAAGTTTTGCTGTTAAAAATCTAAGCAATTTTTAATGTTTCGTATGATGCCTTTGCGCACTTTATCAGCTCTTGTTTATTTTTAAAGCGTCGTGTTTAAACTCTACTAACGAGGTTTTTTCGGAAGCGATAGCGATGGTCAATCCAAGACTTGAATCTCATAAGCTGATAACTAATCCTTGGCTGCTGAAACTATCATCGAGTTAACATTTCAAAGAAGAATTTAAACAGAAAATTGCCATCAGTTAGATTTTGAAACATTTTTGTAGGAATGGACTTCCGCAATTGTAAGAAGCTTCCTAAGTTTTGTTCTATTGAACGTTATCTTTCTATGTAAGAACTAGTATGAAGTTTATACTCATATTAACTTTGATGAAATAATTACTTCCAATGAGATAGAATTTATTTATATTTTTGTTATGTAGTCTCCATGCGATCTGTGTAAAGGTAACATTTAAGTCGATGAGTATTCATTGGAGGAAAGTTGCTTAGGTTTCGAAAACTACTGCATATTACCTTTTGTAACTAAACAGGATTAACAAATTATAACTAAATTTTATTACTACAACTAACACTTTTTAAGTATTTTTTGCATTGTCATTGGAAAATGAATGCAAACGAGTGAAATTTTTAAAATGAAGCAATTTAAGCAGTATATTATAAATTTCTCTTATTATAATATAAAATAATCTGTATTTATTTTACATTAAAGTGTTAAGCAGGCCATAGAATATACATTAGGCCGTAAGATAGTCTTTAGACTAGACTATGGTCTAGGCTACCAACTATGGACTAGGCTTAGAATAGACTAGACTGTGGCTAGGCTATAGTAGCTATAGACTAGACACTATGGACTGGCTATAGAATAGTCTATAGACTAGACTATGGACTGGCTATAGATAGTCTATAGACTAGACTATGGACTGGGCTATAGATTAGTCTATAGACTAGACTATGGACTGGCTATAGATTAGTCTATAGACTAGACTATGGACTGGGCTATAGATTAGTCTATAGACTAGACTATGGACTGGGCTATAGATTAGTCTATAGACTAGACTATGGACTGGGCTATAGATTAGTCTATAGACTAGACTATGGACTGGGCTATAGATTAGTCTATAGACTAGACTATGGACTGGGCTATAGATTAGTCTATAGACTAGACTATGGACTGGGCTATAGATTAGTCTATAGACTAGACTATGGACTGGGCTATAGATAGTCTATAGACTAGACTATGGACTGGGCTATAGATTAGTCTATAGACTAGACTATGGACTGGGCTATAGATTAGTCTATAGACTAGACACTATGGACTGGGCTATAGATTAGTCTATAGACTAGACTATGGACTGGGCTATAGATTAGTCTATAGACTAGACTATGGACTGGGCTATAGATTAGTCTATAGACTAGACTAAGGACTGGGCTATAGATTAGTCTATAGACTAGACTATGGACTGGGCTATAGATTAGTCTATAGACTAGACTATGGACTGGGCTATAGATTAGTCTATAGACTAGACTATGGACTGGGCTATAGATTAGTCTATAGACTAGACTATGGACTGGGCTATAGATTAGTCTATAGACTAGACTATGGACTGGGCTATAGATTAGTCTATAGACTAGACTATGGACTGGGCTATAGATTAGTCTATAGACTAGACTATGGACTGGGCTATAGATTAGTCTATAGACTAGACTATGGACTGGGCTATAGATTAGTCTATAGACTAGACTATGGACTAAGCTATAGAGATAGTCTATAGATAGACTAGACTATGGACTGGGCTATAGATAGTCTATAGACTAGACTATGGACTGGGCTATAGAATAGTCTATAGACTAGACTATGGACTGGGCTATAGATTAGTCTATAGACTAGACTATGGACTGGGCTATAGATTAGGTCTATAGACTAGACTATGGACTGGGCTATAGATTAGTCTATAGACTAGACTATGGACTGGGCTATAGATTAGACTATGGACTGGCTATGGACTGGGCTATAGATAGTCTATAGACTAGACTATGGACTGGGCTATAGATTAGTCGATAGACTAGACTATGGACTGGGCTATAGATTAGTCTATAGACTAGACTATGGACTGGGCTATAGATTAGTCTATAGACTAGACTATGGACTGGGCTATAGATTAGTCTATAGACTAGACTATGGACTGGGCTATAGATTAGTCTATAGACTAGACTATGGACTGGGCTATAGATTAGTCTATAGACTAGACTATGGACTAAGCTATAGAATAGTCTATAGACTAGATTATTGGAAATTCCATTTACTATTCTACACACTATTAACAATGCAAGAGAATAAACTTTATTTAAATTGTTTATACTGCCTCAGTAGTTATATCTCTATCTATCTTTTCTTTTTGTACATTTTTTATAATTTAACCATTTTGCTTTTATCTCTTGGAAATTATTATCGAATTTTTTTTTTAATTGTTTTGTTGATATTTTCTATTGTTTCCTATTATTATACAAACATGTATTTTACATTTTTTTAATATTATTAAACAATTTTATTTAATACGTTTTAAAATAAATATAATAAAAAAATATTTTGTTTTATCATAATTATTTGATTATTATGTTTAACATATAAATATTTTAATATCAATATTAATATTATATTGTTTAAATACATTTATTGTATTCACTAAATTAGTATTTAATCTTGTAGTAATTTTTACCAAATACTTTGCAACTTCAATTAAAGAAGCAAAAAACTAAAAAAAAATAAAATATTAAAATAAAATACAAAAAGAAATAAATCTAATCTAACTAAACTCAAATACTATTAAAAAAACTACAACAACAACATATTACATTTAAATGTAGTGTTAATTATTCATAAATGTAATTCTTATTGATAAATAAAATCAAATCAAGAAAATGTTTTTAATTAAGTTTTTTGTTTATACCCTACACACCATCATATGTGATGGGGGTATTATGCGTATATGCAGATGTTTGTAACGGTCAGAAAAAATAGTTTGTTCATAAAGTACAGGTCGTAGTTTCGAAGAAAACTTCATACGATTTGGCATGTAGTAGTAATTGGTAGTAATTGGTCCATTATTTCATATAGGGTTCATAGAAATGTCCTCCCGGAATGGCGTTTTTGCCAAAATCAGTTCTATGACATTTTAAAGCGATGCCCTAAATTTTTTCCCAAAGGTCCCAAACAGCCCCTTCCTAATATCAATTTTAAGGCATAAATCTCACATATACATAGGCGTTGTAATAATATTTGGTCGGTCCATATTTTTCTCTAATTCCCATGTGACCCACCACGAAAATGTCTTCTTAAAACGCATAAATTTAACATAATGGTTAATATCATAATAATCTACTGTACATTTAAGCATAAATAAAAGCAAATTAAACGAGGGCCGTTCACAAATTTTTGTAGCAGTCATTTCAACCAACAATGTAGTGTAGGGAATATCATAGTCGAATTTGACTGACTATAACATTTTTACAAGATTTTTTGGTGTTTATCTTATATACATTTACAGAGCCTTTCCAGAACGGTTGTAACCAATGTCAGTTATTATATGAATATATTGTTAATCTGAGAAAAATGAGTGACCAGAAATAAATGCGAACTAAAATTATTAAATATTTTCAATAAAACCCAACTTCGTCCTAAAAAAATTGGCCCAACATTCAAATGTCTTCTGTCAAACTGATACCAATGTGATAGAAACCCCGTTTCAGCGGGAAAGAATGTTTTATATAAAATAGTATTGATGCATAAGGGATTGCGAAACGTATAAGCTGGCAGATATCTCCCAAATTCTTAGCAACAATTTTTGTTGTCATTCTCGAGAGAATGTTGAAGTTTAGGTCTCAAAAGCAATCAAAATGGTAAATAAGCCAAATCCTATAAACTGCCCGGAGAGAAGACCAACAGGGAGATATTGGGCTCTTGTTAAAAGAGAATTGTAGAGCATAAAAAAGGAGATGGACTACCTTTTCCAGCCTATAAAACTATAAAAAGATTTTTTTGTAAAAAATTTGCCACAATTTTCTCTGATGACAAAAAATTTAATTTTAATGATCCTGACTCATACTCATGTTCGGATATAAAAACGTAATATTGGCGGTGGAATTGTTAATGGCTTGGAAGACATTTTCTACAGTTAAACATTTGTTTTATTTCAACAAAAATTAATACCACGAATTGCTGGAAGTTGCTCGTCTCTCCTATATATTGAAAGGTTACATATTTCAGCAAGATAATGCTGAATTTTCAAAGTGACTCATTGTTTGGGTCTCTTTATAGAGGATACTTAAGGCGGAGATACGTGCGATCAGGGTGTGCATAACTTGGGCCAAGGAAAACTTGGTCGTGTTGGCAAACAGAGGGTGCCAAAGGTTAATCAGGGCGTCGAAACCCAAGGAAACTATTTCAAAAACTGTCCTAGATTACAATAAATTAGTTTTCTGCAAATTGAACGGTACACATTTCCTGGGTACCTGGCCACGAGGGAAATGTAGAGGCAGATAAACTAGAAACGAGGCTAGATTTTTGCCGATGGTAAGCTTGGAAATTTCGAGGCTCATCATTACATGGAAAGCCAATCTACAGGATTAGATGTTTCATGATGACCGTTCTTACCGAACACTTCACTCTACGACAGCATCTTAATCCGATAGATGTTACCGAAGACATCTAATGAAGTGCTTGTAAGGAAGATGCCGAAACGTTGGAGCATTACGTATTTTCGCAAACCATTCAAAGCAAATATTTTTTATCGAATATCTAAAGAACTATCACAACTATTTGTTTTTTGGACAAAATATGGAATGCACAGAACCAAGGGTAGTGATATCGACCATACAAAGCAATTTTTTTTTTGCTAATTTTCAATAAAAACCACTAATTTTGTTTTGTTTAACATTCAATATAAATTTCTTTATTTTCTTTTTTTTATTTTGTTTTAATTATTTAACTATTAACTAAAATACAATACAGTTTTTTTTTCTTAAAAAAGTAACTTTCTTTAAGATAAACTATTTAAACTAAAATTAAAACTTAAAAAATAATTAAACAATTTTAATAACAAAAATTTACTTAATACAACTAAAACTTATGAGATAAATTTGTTAAGAATTAAGATTTAAATTTAGAATAAATTTCTGAAAAGAACAACTAATTAAAAATATTTAACATAAGAAATGTTAAGAGTAAGACAAACTTAACGATATAGAAAGATACTTAATTTTGTAGCTTAAAAAAAATTATTATAAAAATTAGAACATTTAAAAATTTTTGTAATTAAACTAAATTTGATAAAATTTAGAATAGAACAATAAAAACAAAAATTAATGCAGTTTATGACTAGTAAATTTCTTAAGTTTCTTTTTTATCTAGTTAGAAATTGTTAATCTTTTGAAAAGATCTATTTTTTATTTATTTTTGTTTTTTTTTAATATTTAGACATTTATAAAACTGCTCAATATTCTTTTGTTTCTCTATTTTATTAACAATTACAACATTTAATAACATCAATTTAAATTTATTAGATTTTTTTTCAAATTTATTAATAAAAATTTAAAAAATAACAAAATTATTTACAAACTAAAATAATTTTTATTTCAAACGGTTTTCATTTTTTATGAAATTTTAATAATATTCAATATTTTAAAGTAGCTTAGAAAAAACAACAAAAAAACAGAAACTTAAATAAAACAAGTAAGAAGTTGTAGTCGGTCAATTCCGACTGTTTAATACCCTACACCACATTGTTAGTTATAAATGGTAGCTATCAAAAATTAATGAATCACCCTCGTATATATTTCGCACATCGACTTTTGTTCATATTTGTTTTGATTTGACCATAACAACGTACATATATATGAGATGTAAACTCTTCAAAGTGATATTTGAAAGATGGGTAGCACTGCACACATGAAAAATAATGAACCCAACCTCGTTTATTTGGCACATCGTTTAAGAGTATCATAAAGCTAATTTGTGCCAAAATTCCATAAATTCGCTTTATATAGGACTTTTCTGACCTTAAATCCCCATTCCGGGAGGAACACTTGTATGTGGGCTGGGTGAAATAATGGACCAAAATAATGATGACACGTACAAAATTTCATTAAAGCAATATTAAAACAGCGGCCCACATTTTGTTCACAAGTTTTAAATGGACAGCCAGCCATCCGGCCAGATGGACGGACATCGTTAAATTGACTCAAAAGTGATCGAGAGTCGAATGGGGTACTAAAACGTGGTTTAACACGTTTTCCCTGTCTGTTACAATTTTTGCAGAAACGCACAATAAGCCAACCATCTACGATGGTGTAGGGTATAAAAATTTATAATTGTGCCATAAGGAATTTATTTTTATTGAAATATAATTTTTAAACGTTAAAATAATTTCTTATCCATTTTGTTAATATTTTTATTTTTAATTTTATTTTTTAATAATTTGGCCATATTTAAATATTTTATATGCTTTTGTAAGGAATGCATAATTTAAATAACACCAATTTTAATAACTTATGTACTAATTTTTTTCAATATTTTTTTTATTTTTTATATTTTTTTATTTATAACAAAAAATATTTTGTTTTATTTTTATTTTTTTAAACAGGTACAAAGCATAAACTAATTTGTTTCAATAGATTTTATTTTTACATAATTAATATTGAATTTTATTAAAATTTCAATTATTATTTTTTTAAATAAATTTTAAATATATATTTTTTAAATCTTTCAAAGATTTTTTAAATATTAATGAGTATAACTAATATAAACTCTTAACAAAATCAATCAAGCCATCCCTCGAAAACTGGCAATTTATGTATATTAACTATTTTAATCAGTCTTGCTAAGTCCATTATTTTAAACCCGTTAATGGACTCATCTACTAAAATAAATTGCCAATGAGGAAAAAGTTTTTCAGAAAATATATAAATACAATTTATTTTTTTTTAATTTTGCTAGAGTTTATATTATTAGTTTCAATACGGCCCTGCCGTATTATTTATTTTGGTCTAGTATTTTTTCCAATCGAAACAAAATCTTTTTTATTTCAATTTTAATTTAAAAAATTTGCTTAATTTTTTTGCCATATTTTGTAAATAAACTTTTTGAGAAAACAATTTTTAGACTTTTTTGTTTTATTTTTTCCTAAAAAAAATATTTTTATAAAAAATCGGTGGTTTAATGTTAAAGATTTCTTTTGTTGTATAAAAATATAAACTTTACGTGTTGTTATTTTTTGAAACTTAAAGATAATTTCAGTCAATATTCTTAAAAAATTAAAACAAAAATATCTAAAAATTTGCTTAGTTTTACTAAAAGAACCCGATCTACTTTGGCATTACAAATTTAGCACCATTTTTTTAAAAAGTTTATAACTTCTACTACAATAAAAGCGCTAAAATCCTGACATTGTTGATGAAAACATAATGCCAACAACCGCAAAAAAAACATTTTTTTCTCTAGTAACATGCAAAAATTAGTTTTGAAACAACAAAAAATGTTATCATCATGTGCAGTGTTCTTTTTAACATCAAAAACAGTATTATTACATTTCAACATTAACATTTACTCGTTTAAACAAGTTGACATTTCTTTTAAAAGTAACAGTGATTATTACTTGTTATATCAACACTGTTGCTATGATACTCTAAATAAATGAATTATGTGTTTTTTCTCAGAGTTAAATCAACAATGTTGCTATGAAAATGTTAGTTAAGAACAGAGTTAGAGTTTTTCTCTTTCTCAACATCAACAACAAGGGTAGTCCAAAAATGTAAACAAACAAGTCAACATGAACATTGTTATTGAGAAAGTATAATGAAACGTGTTAACGGTTTCTTTGTTTGTAAATAAAACAATGTTGTCAACTTGCTCATAATATTTTTGTTTAAAATCACACGATTTTCAAAAGTTTTTCTTCTTATTGTTGCCGGCATTTCTTACAGTTTACATTTGCAAAATATGGCTATTGTTTTGCTATGACATTTATAATTAGCGTTTTGTTTTGTTATGTTTTCTTTTCTTTTTTTTTTGTGTTTCATTATACATAGAATTTTATGTACCTTTTAGATTCTAGCTATAAAAACCATTATATGATTATTTTCACAGAATTTCTGAGGTAGTTGTTAAATTTGTTTTTGTTTTAATTTTTCTAATAGTGTTTGTTGTTGTTGCTGTTGTGTTTGATATTTAATTCATGTACAAAAATAGATTTTCTTTGTTTTTGTATTTATTTTTTCATTTCCCATTTTGAAAAGTTGCCCAGTTGGCAGGCGCCTGTTTAACTGATGGCTCCTTTGTAAGAAATGAAATTGTTTTAAATTGAAATTCGTATTCAATTATTTAATTTTTGTTTTATTATTTTTTCAATGAGAAAAAATAATTCATACAACAATTGTTTCATTCACCAGCCATTTGCCACATTTGTTATGGCTTCAAATTTGGCTTTAGCCACGGCCGCCACTGCATTAGCTGCAGCTGTAGCCACTGTACCATTTAGTACTGTAGTTGATTGTTGTTGCTGTTGTTTACCAGCCGCCACTGCTGCAGCAGCAACAGCCAATAGGGATGCTGAAGAGGTGGGCATAAAGTTGACATTAATATTGATTGGATGTACAACCGGCATGGAGGTGAAATTCTTTTCCAAGAGATCAACACCATTTAGGAATGGTATCAACACATTGTAATCAACATTAAGGGGTACATAGTAAGTGCCTTGACTGTGCAAAGCAAAAATGGGTACAGCAAAGCTGCGTGTTGGCAGTGGAGCGGTGGTACTGGTAGGAGCACTTAAATGTGTTTTATTGTGTATTAACGGGACTGTAGAGTTTTCTGTTTTGATGTCACTAAATGGTCCAAATGGTTTTTCATCTCTGGCTACCGAATTCAATAGACTAACATTATTGTTGTTTCTAGCCGAGGCTGCCGCTAAACGCACATCAGCCTCATCGTTAGTATTTTCATTTTGACTACTGGCAGCTTCAGCTAATTTTCTTTTTTTGGCTATAATTGGTGCTATTTCGGGTTCGGTGCCATCCTTAGAATGTTCAGAATGAGCGTGAGAGTTTTCACTTTGCAACAGAGGCGGGGCAGGACCGTGTTCACTGGATGTCTCCTCATCGTGCAGCTCATGATTGAAACGTTCTTTAATGTGATTTTTGTACTTGTAATTATTGTTATGCTCAATATCATGTGATGACTCGGAATAATTGCGTAAACGTCCCTGGAGTAAGCTATCCTGATTATGACCCAAATGTGCATGTGTATTATTGAGATGATGATGGTTTGAGAGTAAAGTATCGCGTGGTGGAGGTGAATGCATATTTGAAGTATCGGTATGTAAAATAGGCTCTCGCGATGAATCAAAATCATGATTACTTGAATCAGTATGATGGTGGAGGGAAGCTGGAGCGGTAGAGGTAATAACAGGGGCTTGATGAGGCTGTTGTTGTTGCTGCTGTTGAGTTGGATGTGCCGTAGATGAACCACTAATAACACCAGACAAACTACCAGCTGGTGTTGTGGAACTTGTGGGATTATTAGAAGTAACAACTGCTACAGAAGCTGAGGATGTAGAATTACTACTAACATTGTTGTTGTTATTAGAATTAGTGGTTGCACTGGGAATTGTATGACCATCATTTGCATTAGTATCCATTTGATTGACATTTACATTGCGTTGCAATTGATTTATGTGATTACGAAAACTGAGATCTTTAACATCATTATGATCGTTACTATGCTCAATATCGGAAGTACCCAACATATCACGCAATTGGCACAAAGGTGGTGCCGGATGAAAAGTTTGATGTGGACTACCACTAGAAGCACTAACATTATCTGAGGCATGACAACCACCACGATTACGAAAACAGTCGTCTAAATTAGAAAAAAAATAAGGAAGATTAAAAAATAATCTTTGGGTTTTGTTTCATCATTTAGTTACTTACTTTTCATGATCTCATCACAATGCTCTTGCAAGCGGGCCAATAAACGATAACAGAATTCTTGCATTTGACTGTCATATAAAAATTTTGCTGCCTCTTTCATGCAATCTGTATAACCCATACGATATTCATTATCCTTTTGCATACATTCACTCTGTAAATGTTTCAAATGACGTATGGCCATTTCAATTATTTCAGTTTTTTCAATACGTCCCCGTCCCTTACGTTGATATTGCGGTGGGATAAGGCGTGACAAATCGGCTAAACATGAATTCATCCGATCTCGTCGTCTCTTCTCAATAATACGATGTGACAAAGGATCTTGCTAATAATATTAATGAAATTTTGACGAAAGTGTAAATGAAAGAGAAAGAAAAAAAGAGAGAGAAGAAAAAAAGTATTGAAAATTAATGGAAATTCAATTAAATTTTAATTTTCATTTTAATTTAATTAAATTAATGTTAGAATTTTGTTTAATATTAAAAATAATTTATAATTTAAAATTACAACTACATCCTTTTACCGCTTAAACTAATTAATAATATAAAATTCCATATTTCGTTCTGTCCACTGTAAGTTGAGTTTAAATAAAAAGTACGTTGAGTTGTTTTTAAAATATTTTGAAATTAAAAAAAAACGTTATTTTTTTAATTTGAAAAAATGTTTGTGAAATTTATTCCAAAAAAAAATGCCTCATTGTTGTATTTATTAAAAGGAGAATTAAGAAATAAATTAAAGAAGAAGGAAGAAGAAGGAATTGTAATTTAAATATTTTGAAAATGTTCAAGATAGAAATTATTTGAAATTTAGAAAGATGTTTATTAATGATATATAGAGGTTCGAAAACGTAAGGAGTGAGATCGAAAAATTCTTAACAAATGTGTGAAACCATAAAAAAAGTTTCACTTGGCATACAAAAGTTGGCAAAGCATTTGAAGGTCTGTCATCAAAACTGTTTCCAATGTTATTAAAAAGTACCGGGAAAGTACTTTGAGAATCAAAATTGGTCCTACAAAATGTGGACAAAGTATTCAAAGGTCTAGTTATTTAACTTGTCCGTTGATAGCATTTTCAAAAGAGCTCCCAACACAGCTGGTAGAAAATAGTTGTTAGCCCAGTGCTCGGTACAAAAAGTTAAAGCTAATGCAGATTTAAAATCATTTAAAGCTTAAAAAGTTCCTCTTTAGAGGCTAAACACAGAGTACAGATTTTTCACAACTTTCTGGGCAAACATTTTATGTTGCTGAGGCTCATGACAAACAATCTGCAGTTGCGGCAAAAGAAACCAATCATTTGTTACAAAGGGCTCTATAAATATCGAAATTTACATCAAGGAATGTTGATAAAAAGACTACTTCCATTCATAAGACTTCATAAGGTGTCCAATTATTTTTTATATATATATTTTCCCTGTCACTATGGAAAACAAGCCATTGAATGGTACAAGTACAAAAATGTGGTATTTGTAATTTTAATCATATTAATATTATTAACATATATGTATGTTAAGAAATTTTCGATCTCACTCCTTATAACAAAAAGGAGTTTTTTTCACTGAAATAATATTTGAATTAAATTTACATTCTGTTTAAGTTAATCATTTTTATATTTCATTGGTTTTCTGAGCATGAACAGCCTTCAAAGACCGTACATGATCGATGACGGTGACTTATGTCCATATGTATACAAAGAATTCGGACTGCTAAACTAGAATTTTCATTTTATTTGAATTGAATTTGAATGTAAGAGGCGGGATTTCTTTCCGTACATGGTAAATGTCCACATATGTCCGTCCATAAAATTTAAGTCTTTTGGTTTTAATAAAATTTCTACAAAATCTTAAATATAATTTTTTATTAAATAAAATATGTAAAATGTATATCTATAGGGTGCGATGATGCAGAACATTTATGCATTTATACGTAGTTGTAAGTGTTCCATATCCAAGAGAAGAGTTTAAACGGCAACCCCAATCCAGTGTAGGCTGTTAGATGGTTAAGTGAAGGTGCTGTAGTTTGTAGGCGGTGTAATTCTATTTTTAATATTTTAATTTTATTTGTGTTTAAAAAATTTTCAAATTTTTACAAAAAAAAAAAAAAAAAAAAAACCGAAATCTTTAACGTGTTAAAAAAATAAAAAACTAAAATATTAAAGGAATTTTTGTTTTATTTCATGATTTTTTGTTTGTTACATATAAAAAATATTTACCCTCGAGGTTTTATTACGTCTTCCGGTGGCATATTCTGCATCATCCTCGCTGTAGGCGGTGGCATTTGTTGAAAAATTTAAACTAGATTCTGTGCAATAAGGAAAACTGGATACTGCTGCTTCACTGTTTGTATTAAATGGATTTGGTTTGGTTTGATTTGGTTTTGGAAAAATTAATATTTTTTTATTTTTTTGAATTTATTTTGATTTTGGTTTTGAAGATAAAGAAGTGATATTTTGTTTTATTTTATTTTGGTTGGTTTTATGGAAAAAGAGAAATAAAGGAAGAACAAAAATACTTTAGTTTAATTTGTCTTTCAAACAAGTTTATTATTAATATTTTCTAATAATTAAATATTATTAAATAAATTATAATTAAATTAAATAATATAAAATAAAAAAACACAAATTAATATTAAAAAACACACAATGTTTAAGGGGAGGGGGTGACAGGCGCTCCGGAGATTTATTTACACACATACACACACGGTACAGACAATTTTTTTTGGGGGGCTCAGCTTTAACACCACCTTAGGGCCGTACAAGTTAAGCCTCATGTCTCCCTATAACTGTTTGTTTGTGTACGAGTACTATTGACATCACAGAGAGCACCACTTAAAGAGGAGAATGTTATAACATTTTTATTATATTTTATACGACCATATAACCCCTCATTCACATGGTTGTGTTAGTTAGTTCTTTTATAACACGGGCAAATGCAAAAAGAAAAGAAGACGTAAAAAGAAAAGATTTACAAAGCATAAAATATATGTATATAATAATTTGTTTTTAAAACACTACACGTGGGCCAGCCCATTAACAAGAACAAGTTTATTGCCTAAAACGTCTTAGCTTTTCATATGATTCAATTTCTATATAGAACAACTAAAGGTTAGACACCGTGTCCGACCGTCCGTTCGTCTAGTCGGCTGACTTGTAAACAAAATGCAGGCGTAGTTTTATATATATCGAAATGAAATCATTATTTTGGCCCAAGGAAATAGGTAATGGGTCCATTATTTCACCTAGTTCCTATAAATAGTTCAAAATATAAAGCGATTTTAATAAATTTGGCACAAATGTGTTGTATGATATTCAAAAACGATGTGCAAAACTATATGAAGATCGGTTCATTGTTTTTCATAGCTCCCATACAACCTTTCTTCCAAATATCTCCTTGAAGGACTTAAATCTCACTTATACTTTGGATTATAATGAGAGTATATACAAAAATACCTTTATACGAGGCCGTTCATTAATTTGTACGTTATATATCAGGCTTGACCGACTATAACTTCTTATTATTATTATTATTTTTTTTTTTTTGTAGTTTGCCACCCACTTTATTTTCTGACAGCTGGGGTTTGCTTTCATTTGACAGTTGCTTTTTATGGTACTAAGACGTTTTAGATAAATAAAAGGTTCTCTTTAAGTATAGTAATTTAATTCAATTTAATATGTATATTAAATAAAACATACCCGTAGATATATTGTTATAAAACTGTTATATTTTTATTTTACACTTAAAACAAACAATGTTTTCTTAAACGTTATTTTAATCAATAAATATACAACAAATGTCTCGTTTTAAGGATTTTTTAAAAAAATATGGGAAAAATCTTTAAATACTTAGAAAGACCTTCATATAAAAAAAAGTAGAACTATTCTTCGGCTCTTCCATTGTTTTCGAGTTATAGAATTGGAAGTATCGATATACAGATGAAGTTTTCTCTTTTTATACCTTTCACCACCACGAGTGGTGAACACTAAGAAGGAACATCTCATCATTTAATTAAAGTCTGATTCGATCTGATTCTAAATAGTTTCCTATTTAAAAGCCACACAATTGACTCAATATATTAAAAAAATAAAAAGACCTTTTGGTTCAGCAAATAAAATTTTCAATTATAAATAGACAAATTAGAATGACATTTTGCCATAATATTTAGCTTTATCATTCCAAAAATGTTCAAAATCGGTTCAGTAGAAAAGAATATAACTAATTTTATAATTTTATATTTAAGATATATCGTATACCCCTTTATATATCGTATACCCCTATGAGTGTACGAAACATAACCTATATACTTCATACGTATTTTTGGGGGAGTGTACTGAAGATTCGGCATAGCCGATAAAAGCATTCGTACTTGTTTTATAATTATATTCATACTTGTAGTCTAATATCTTTGGTTAAAGATATGATATGGGTACCAAATGATAGCTTGTAGGGTTATTTTTTAATGTGAATAAAAATATCATTATATTCATTCATAGATTCATAGAAATGGCTCTATTCAAACCCTATATCACGAAAACTAACAGAGAGCTGAAAGAAGTTTCTACTTTGTTTTACTTCTTTCATAATCTGGCAATAAAATAACTAAACACATTTTTTTTAGATTTCCTTATTTAAAAATAATGGTGATATAATTTAATTATGTGAAATATAAAAATATGTGTGGTAATTATTTTATTTATTGTATCTGACTCAATAAAACAAAAATTCACAAAATAAGTTTAAGCATTTATTTCTTTCATTTAATGTGAAAACACGTTTCTACTCTCACATGAGTTGTCCAAAAAAATTCAAAATAAACACGTTTTATTTTTGTTTTTGTTTCCTTTTCATTTTTTTGCTCTTTAAAATAATAAAATTCAATATAATACAATAATATAACTTGGCATTAATCTTTTCTTGTTGTTGTTGTTGCTGCTGCTGTTTAAAATATAAACAATATTCGGTACAGATATTCATACATCTATAAATAAATGAGTATTTATGTATAACAACTTGTGTACAAAAAAAGTTTATTTTTAAACTCAATCACAAACACACACACAATTCCAACAAATTTATACAATAATAAGAATAATAACAAACCAATAACAACTATGAATAAATCATATGTCAAAAAAAACGTTTCATCAACAGACGTATTATTGAGAGGAGAGAAAGAGATGGAACAAGTAGAAAACATTTAAATAAAAGTATTTTTTTACGTATCAATGGAAATTTTTTAAATTAAGTGATTAATAGCGTTTTTTTTTGCTAAAAATAAATTCTTTTAAAAGCAACCATATTTTTTTTGTTTATTTGTGGCAAATTTAAATATATATTTTTTAATGTTTATAGTTTTGTTTTCTTTTAATTAAAAAAAACACTGTGCAAATTAAAATTAGAGCAATAATTAAAGTGAACTCATTTTCATGTGATGTTAGCGGGGTAATAAAGATCTTTTTTTGTGGTTTTTAAACAAAAATATGGACAATTTCAATGTTCTTCCCTATTACAAGTGAACAATGGGGTTGTCCTACATTTGTATTTCCATGAGTAACATTCCGAAGACATGATTTAAAATTTCATCAACTATTCTAAATTAGAGATTTTACTTTAGCGGGTATAAAACGAATAGTTTGACATTTAATGCAAAAATGCAATATAACTCATATAAAAAATGTAATTTCGTTAGGTCCATTTTCTTTGCTAGCGTTGTACTGCCGAATATATCATTCTCACTTATATGAAATTGTTGTATTTTTATAGCAATTTATGTATTTAAGGAAAGAGATCGAAAACGTCTTAACAAACGTTTTTCATCAAAATTTGTTTGTAAAACATGCAACGTCCTCTATAGATAACGGAATTTACATGAAGGAATAATTACAAATAAGACTTCATAATGTATTCACTTATTTTTGACATGACTTGGTATCCTGTCACTATGGTAAATAAGCCCTTGGTATTTGTTCTCCAAACTACCGCTGCTAAGACCACTGGAGATTTTGGGCTCTTGATTCAAAATTTCATAATTAGTGATTAAAATATATTTTTTAACCAAATAAAAAATAGGGTTTTGTTTTTATTAACATGTATATGTTAAGAATTTTTCAATCTCACTCCTTAAAAGAAAAACATTAAAAAAAATTAATTTTGGCACAAGCTAATGATGGTTTTAAGCAGCAGGCAGAAAATAGAGGCAATTTGTGTGAAAAGAGTTGACATCGAAATCAAAAATTTTAGTGCTTAAAATTAAATTTAAAATAAAAAATATTTATCTTTAAATGTATATTTTTAGAATTGTTTTCCTTAATTTGAATATTTAACGCAAAATTTCCATAATTTGAAAATTTAATGAGAATGTTCTACAAATTGAAATTTTAACAAAAAAATTCTATAGACAGAAAATTAATGAAAAAAAAAATAAAATATAAAATATAAAAATTTATTAGAAATTTTCTAAAAATTAAATTAAAAAATTGAATTTATTCCCTGGCAACTCTGTCCAAAGTGAGCAATTTTAATTTATCTATAGTGCCCCCACAGAAAAAAAAAAAATTTTATAAACCTCCAACAACACAAGTGTTGAAAAGGTTATATTAACTTTGTCATTCCGTGTGTAACGCTATGAAGAAATCACCTCAGACCGCATAATGTATATATATGCTCAATGAAATTTAACATGGATAATTGTTATAGTCCTGTTAAGTTTCTTATATAAAACCAGCAAAATAGATTTAATATATTAAAACATATAGACCGATATCTGAGGCAGCATCTAAGTTTAAGCGAACAACTTTCGTAAAATTGTCAATTATAAATCTAAAAATTGAATAAAATTTTGTGATAATATTTAGTTATATGTACTTCATTACGATTTCAAAAACCATCAAAATTGGTTCAGTAGGGTTTTGAAGATTCGGCATAGCCGAATAAAGTATTCTTACTTGTTTTAGTCGGGTTCGATATGGCGCTAACATTATAATTATGCTGTTATTTTGTTTTGTCTACAATAATCCTAAATAATGTTTAACAGCAACAACAACAATACTTTAGAGATCTCTCACATTATAATGTTATTTAGTTAGAAAAATGCCATTTACTAAAAATAACGATAATTAACTTGAACATTGTTTTTCTTTTTTTTTTTCTGACAATACGAATAAAACGTGTGGCGTAAACAATTGTATGTATGTACTTAAAAAAAACAAACAAACAATTTAATGATAAAAACTCATTAATCAAAATTCAAAAGCGTTTAATTACGAAGAAAAAAGAACAACAAACAATATTTTGTAAAATTAATTAAATGTGACCTTATTTTGGGCTTTAGTATCAAGTGGAAAGAAAAAAAAACAAAACAAAAACATTTGAATTTGTTACATGTGAATAGTGTCACATGTGACGTATGATTAATGTACATGACAGATTGTAATAGATAACAACTCTGTTATTAGTGTTTATCACATACAGAGTTGTATTTTGGTTGGTTTAACTTTATAAAATTGTTAGTTTTAATTTATATATTTTTTTTTTGCTTAATTATAAGAAATGTGATATTTTTGTGATACAAAAACATATATATTTTATGTATATATATTTATATATGTAATTTTGTTGTGTGTGAATTTTTAAAACGTGCTTTTTTATTCGTCTCGCCATCACTTTTCATTTATGACTCAATTATAATTTGTTTTTTATTTTTTTTGTGTGTATGTATGTATGTAAATACTTAGTACCCGAAAGCTTTATTTTTCTTGTTCATTATTTATGTATGTAATTTTCCTTGAAATCTATAAATGCTGGGTAAATAATGTCAATGACTTAAATATGTGTGTAATAAATTTTTGTTTAACTTATTTCTTTTTTTATTCCTATGAATTATTTGTGTATTTTTTTCTTGATTATTTTAAAATAATTACTAAATCGGGTTACAGTACAATTTTGTTTAATACAAACTACATAAATATATGTTATATTTTGCTTTTGTAGCCTTGAAAAATTATTAATTATTTTGTCAGTTACTTATTTTTTATTTTGCTTTTAACATTATTTATTATTTTTGTTGTAATAAAATTTATCATGTTTTTTTATTTAAGATTTAAGTATTAATTAAATTTGTAAAAAAAGCTTTAAACAAATATTTCAAGCAGGCTCGAATTGTTGACCTTTATAGCAGCAACAATGGGGTCAATGATTTGCCAACTATTTATTGAAAATTTTTTGTTAATTTTTTTTGTGACGACAGGGTTGCCAAGAATTTTAATACAAAATTTTTTAAAAGAGCAAAGAAAGAATTTATAGAAAATCAAATGCCAAATAAATTTATAAATTTAAATCTATAAATAAGTATTGAATTAAATAATAAAGATATGAATCAGAAGTGTGAATGTTTCATATTCAATCAGTTTAAAATTTAAGGTTTTTTGTAGACATTATTTAGTTAATGACTGTAAGGTCTCAAAGGTCTGGCCACAAGACATTAACCCAACTTTGTAAATTTTGAAAAAATGAACTTTATAAACGTTAAGTTCTCATATCGCAAAACTTGAATCGACTTCATATGCAAGGCAAATCATATCGTCCTTATAACGACAGAGTGGTCATTTCAATAAAAAATTGTTGAACATATTTAAAACAGATTGGGATTGGGAATTTAAGGACAATTTAATTATTTTGAGAATTTAACCTATAAAGTTCGGATAGGTTTTGTGAGCCCCAAGCTAAGCGTAATTTACTTTAAAATAATTCTTGTTGATTTTGATTTTTTAGAAAATTACAAAAATTATAAGAATTTAAATAAATATTGACAAAATTTGGATAGGACCGGCAAAATTATTACCACAACCTGATCGGAATTGAGTTTACACGCATTTCCGTTAATAAAACTTCTTTAGAACACAAGAAAAATGATAATTTTAAAAGTTGCAAATTGGATTTTCTTTCGACGAATTTATTTCATCTCTGAAACTTTAGGAGATAAGTTATATGTAAAGATTTTTAAGGGCAGTCCATATACAAAATTTAATTTAAAAAGATCGTTTTGAAACCAATATATGTCAGACTTTTTGACGAGACCTGATCTTTTGGAAAGCTGAAATACTTAAAAACTACTCGAAAATATGTCAGCTATAATCCTGTTAAATTCTATTACAATAATCCAAAGGGTTTAGTAATAATAATTTTGGAACAAATGTGTGTCAGATTTTGGTCGAGAATAAAGTTCTAAATGGAAAGTTTTGACTGAATTTCTATTTTTTTCTTTAATTTATTTATTACAATAAATATGTGAACAAAATTTTGTTGTAAAAATATCCACCATATTGAATTTTATAACACAAATTGTGGTTAATAGTCTTTTCAGTTAGAAAAGTGTTGTCAATCATCTTTAAAATAAAAAAACGTTAAGTTTGGTAGTTGAAAATAAAGAAATTTTATAAAATAATTTTATCTCTACATAATTACTGTTTTATTAACTATAAATAAAAATATTTTTCTTCCTTCGATTTATTACAAAATAATTATTTTTATAAAGAAATACATTTTCTAAAAATAATTTTTTTTATATTCATTAATTATCTTATATTTTATAAATTTATATATTTTATATAGAAATTATCATAAAATTTCTTATTTTCTAATTAATTTCCTACACAAAAGAAAACTATTTTGAAATTTTGGCAAACTATAAAAATATTTGTCATCAACAGCAAAATAAAGCAAAAAGGCACACGATATAATATATTTAACGAAAATTGAAACCAAATGAATAACTATTTAACGGGTGTGGTATTTGAAAAAAGTTATTTTTATTTTATCTCTTAAAAGGCCACCCATTCTTTTTTCCAATTTTAAATACTAAATACCCAGCCCCTAAAACAGAAACTACATCAATCTGAATACGGCCAACCTGAGAAGGCAGCCAACAGTTAGCAGCAGCAAAGCAACACGTTTACAATGCATGCAATTTAGCAGACTTTATATGAATGATCATTAATTAACGTCATACATGCATTTTTTTCTTCTTCCTTTTGCCAATAAAACTATAATGTTTTTAACCGCTACGTAACCAAATGGGTCGTACGCCCCTTTTTATAAACAGTTAGTGTTGTTGTTGTAGTTGTAGTTGTAGCGTTACGGAACCGATTTCGACAATTTGGTAAAGAAGTACATATAGCTTTATATTACAGCAAAATTTCATTCGAATTAGTGGATTTATAATTGACATTGTAACAAAACATTTTTGCTTTAGTTATCGGTCTATATCTTTTATAATACCGATTTTTCTGGTTTTAAAAAGGAGACTTCTCAGACGGGCATAGCTAAATCGACTCAGATTTTGATTCGCTGTAGTAAGATATATATATTATAGAGTCAGAGATGACTCCTTCGTAGAGTTACACATGGAATGACAATATTTAATATCACTTGTGGTGGTGGAGAGTCTAATAAGAATTATTTTTTTTTTAAAGAAAAAAATAAGTGTCGTAAAATTGTTTCTTATGGTCATCATGTAAATGAAAAATGGGGTGAATGTTGTTGAAGGAACAATTTGGCCCCATAATCACCATCATTACACTTGTGATATTTATTTGCCTCCTCTATTTTCAAAGAGAATTAACGTAAATTTTCATGAATTAAATGAATGATAACATCGCCTTTAACGTAAATATCTCTTCGTATAGATTTATTTTTATTTTCTTCGGTATTTTCATTCGTATGATCTATTTTTGAAAATTTGCTTTATTTTGACGTTGAGTATGAGAGCGAGATTTTGAATTGACGTATAAATTTCGTATAAATTTTATTTTAAATTGATCATATGGGTTTTTATTTGTTGATTTTATTATTATTTCAATTGTTATTTACGTATGAAATTTAAATTAATCAAACAATTTGATCAGGGGCTTAACATTCATAACTTTAATGTTGTTCACGTGATATTTGAAGTGTTAGAAAAGAGTGTAAAAATTTTCTTTATTTTGGAAGAATTTTAAACACTTTTAACAATAAAGAAAAAGTGTGAAATTTAACACTAAATTTACTTAATTTAAAGAGGATTCAAATTAATACAAATTTTTATTGAATTCTATAAAAGAAAATTATTTATTACTTTCTTTTTAATAGCAACAATTAATATGGCAACTTTAATTAGCTGCTGTCAAAGTAAAGGCAGAGATGTTTTGGAGTTGATTTTCAAGTTAGTAAGTGACCTTAAACTTACCAAAGGAGCTGTAATTCTTCTAATTAACTCCTCAGCTAAGTATAATTCTTTTAAATTTTATATAAGGGAAAAATTTAATTTTGGAACTTGAGTAGTTCCAAGGCGAATTGAATTTGAAAATAATTCAAATTGGAATTTCTTACATAAATTGAAGAAGTGAGTGAATTTTGCAATAAATTTTATATTTCAATTTTCTGAATTTATGAGAAGTGAAAGTCCCAAAGTGTGGTTTATTTTTAACAGTGATAGACACTTTAAATATTTTTTTCTTTGAAAATTGTAATATAAATTTGAAACATATTAAAACACTAAGATTCGTGGTTTAATTTTTAACACATCTGTATGTTAAGAATTTTTCGGTCGCACTCCTTAGGATATATTGAGTATCAAATATATTTCATATTTTGAAAAAGACATTCACGACTTTAATGGACATGAGACACTTTGTTAAGAAATAGTGCCGTTATGCGGCGAATTCAACCAAATGACGTGAATGCTTTAGAACTTATAGAAAAACTTTATTCGAAATTTGGACTTCAACATTGCAAATATTTTAAAGGAATATTTATTTCATTGATTTATTTTTTATTTATATAAATTTAAATTATTTTTTAAATGTATTTCATTAATAGTTATCATGTGTTTTAGATCTTTAATTATTTAAAAAAAATCATTATTTGAATTATTATCTTTTTTATAGCAAACACGTTTTGTTTTAATTAACATTTATTCAAAGTCAGACTAAATTAATGTTGTTTTAATTACATTTATTATATTTTTCCCTTTTGTTAAAATTTCAAACACGTAACAATGAAAAAAAAATAAAAATTAAGAAATAAGTTGAAATCAACGTACATTAACCTAAAAATTTATTAATTAAAAGAAGAAATTGGAAAGGAGTGGAATTTATTTACAAAGTTTTAAATGTTTTTTGGAAAAAATAATTTTTATAAACGTGATTTTCAAATTATTTAAATAAATTAATAAAAATATTTACTTAATAAAGAATGATGAAATATTTTCAACTGTTTAGTGATTTTATTATTTATTATTTGTTTATAACAAATAAACAGTTCAAGTCATAAATATAATATTTATTAAATATAAAAAACACTTAAGGTAGCACCAGTTATTAGATGACAAAAATATTTATTAATAAGAAATAAACAATAATCTTATTTTATTTTTAAGCAATTTTAATTAAATATTAAGAAACTATTTTAAAATTATCAAAATTCATAAAAAAATTAACGAAATAATTAAAAAAAACTTATTTATTTTAAAAGTAAATAAAATAGATCTTAAATATTTACTTTAAAATCCAAAAGGCAACATTGGCAGCTCTGTTTTTATCATAGAAGAACAACAGAGTCAATTCTTTTTTTCGCCTGACAGAAATTTATTATTATTTTTTTCTCTTCTAAAGTTGACGCTTCAGTTGTTTTCCTTTTAATTTTTTAGTTTCATTACTAATCTTTTCACAAATAAATAATGTGATTAGTAATAATTTAGACACGTGATAATATTTATTAAATTTATTTAATGTTGTTATTTTTTTGTTTTTATTTATTTTGTCAATTTCTCAATAACTTGTTGATATTGTGAAATATTTTTTGTAAGTATTTTATATGAGCTGTCAAATACACTCATTGTTTATCACATGCATATAACTCATACACATGCACACGCACTTACTTAACGATGCGAATAACAAAAGAGAAACGTTTTTTCTCTTTTGTAATATATTTCACATGAAAATGTTAATACGTCATAAAAAAGTACACATTAAGAAAAAGTGCGCACTAAAATTATTAAATATCTTTAACAAAATTTGGCTGCAACAAAAAATTGGCCAAGCATTCGTAGGTTTGTGGTTAAACTGTTTCCAGTGTTATTAAATTGTACTTGAAGAACTTGTCCTTGTTCAGGCCTGAAACCAAAGATAGAAGGAATTTTTACAAGAGCTCCCATCCTGTACGAAGTTGTCAAAAAACCTTGACAGGAACTTTGTTAAAAATTTAGGGGCCAAAAACAGAGGAAGAAAATTGATGCCAAGTTTTCTAAATGTCCACTAATCATCTTTCGTATGTTCTCATTGCAAAATAAATCACCATAAAAATTCATGTTAAATGATCATGAGTTTTTCTTAATCCCCCGAAAACAATTCATACGAATGGTATGTTCAAAATACGATAACAAAAAAAATTTTGAAATATTTAGCAAGCGATGACGAATAATGTGATTTATTTATTGAAAATTAAATTAATGATTATATATTGTTCATGAGTTCACAATAAAATAGACTTCTAGTGAGAGAAAATAAAATAATTTTTCTATCTAAACAAAAATCTTAAAAAAAAACACAAATATAACAATTATTCCTTTAGGTGTAAAACTTTATTTACATTTGTTGTTGTTAATTTCATGAAAAATATTTTAGTTTAACAGTTTAAGGCGAACTCACATAGAGTTGCATTTTTAAGAACAGAGTTGTTTAAAAACAATAATAATGTCATGTTCTTAATATGAAGATTTATAACAAAAAATTATTTTTTAAGATTTAACACTCAATGGAATTTTTCAAATTTTTAAAACTAAATAAAACTGGTTTCAAATAAACATTAAACATTGTTATAACACGAAAATATGTAAGTTGTTTAAAAGCTCTAACACAGTTAAACAAATATGTCAACATATTAACAGGTGATTTGAAGAAAAAAAAAGAATAATTTCTATACAAATGCCTTGACGTCAATGATTTTGTATAACAAAAACTGTTTATCATCATTGACACGTGTTCTCGTTTTCTGAGTTATTTAAGACGAAACAAAGAAATTGTTTATCGATATTCGATTTCCTGTTGAATTATAAATTATTAGGGTTCAAGAAATAAGATATTAAAAACACGTGAATTTATTAAATAGAGAAATTATTTGTATACTTAAAAAATTTTTGGTTTAATATTTTGGGGGATTTTTTTTTTTTGTAATTTGATTTCAATTCCTTAGTCCAGTATTCATATCAATATTTTTATACTC
Organism: Cochliomyia hominivorax; assembly: GCA_004302925.2. Lineage (NCBI taxonomy): Eukaryota > Metazoa > Arthropoda > Insecta > Diptera > Calliphoridae > Cochliomyia > Cochliomyia hominivorax. Next base: position 68,651,664 of record PYHX02000467.1, read on the forward strand.
TTCACCACTACAAGTGTTGATGAGGGTGTATTAACTTTACCGTTCCGTGCGTAACGCTAATGAAATAATCATCTTTAACCTTATTTTTGCATCAAATCAAAATCTAAGTCGATTAAACTATGTTCATATGTCTGTCTGTTGTTGGCACACTAACACCTACAATAATTGATAGAGCTTAATGAAATTTGGCATGTGTATTTGTTATAAACCTGAGAAGTTTTCTATTTAAAACCAGCAAAATTGGTTTAGAATATTAAAAGTTATACACCGATATCTGAGGCAACCTCTAAGTTCAAGCAATAAACTTTCGTAAAATTGCCAATTTCAAATCAACAAATAAAAATGAAATTTTGCATTAATTTTAAGGAAAATTATTTTTTATAGTTTTTTACAAACTAAATTATTGATTTTTATAACTTCATATCATTACTAAGTACCAATAATATGAATAAAAATACCTTTATATCGAGATATTTGCACTTTTGTAAATAAGTAATGATAAAAAATATACAGAAATTGCTATTGCCTCCGTATGGGTTAATAATAAGATAACTTTTATAAAGAATTGTAGTTGTTTCTCCAAGACCATTCACATGATACCCATATTGTTCATATATATTTATTATCAAACAAAAAAAATAAATCTGTATGTCGAACATTTTGCTCCCCATAACTCGGAAACTATCAGAGAGCGAAAATAATTGTAAGTTGATTTTAGTTTTCAAAACACTCATAAATTAATTTCAAAATGATTATAAATATTATAATCACAACACCTTGTAGGTTGACATACGCCTTATTATCACTAACAGCAAAACAAACAGTAAGTTAACTACAAAAAAAACAACAAAATAATTGTTGTTCTACTAAAAAAAATAAAAAAACAATAACAATACTAAAAGTTTATAAAGTCAAGAAAACTTCATCATAACAATAAAATATAATTATATTATTTTTATTATATTTTAGCTGAGACTGCATAATTTCCTAGAATAAATAAAGCGAAAAACTTTAATGAAAATTTTATATATTTTTTATATATACAAACATACACACATGTGTGTTAAAAAAAAAAAAAAACTGAAGAAAATTAATTTTAAGAAACAGGGAGACGAAAGAAAAACGTGTGCACGTGTCGTAATCGTGAAATTTTAGCACTTGACAACACTTGTTTGTTTGTTTGTTTTTTTTTTCACAAACAAAACAACTAACGTCAAAATGAAATAAACAACTTACATAGCGGTTTTATTTTATTTTTCTGTTTTTGTGTTTTTCTTTTACTTAGTATAATCAGTATATGTAAATGTAGCTTTAAATGTGTGTATAACAAAAATGTTATACACAAAATTGTAAATGTGTACTCGTGTATTCATTTTAATCTCTCTCACGTTCTCTTGCATGTCAACATAAAGAAGAAGAAAAAAAAACATTATAAAAAATATGGTCGGTTTTTTCCTTTTGTGCCGTTAATATATATAGTTTCACTTTACTTACCTAGATTTAAACAATCAAACGAACATATAGATTTTAAATAAATTTATTAAAAATTTTAATTAATTACAACAAATATGAGTGTGAGTGTGTGTTTTTAAATTAGTAAAACTAATTGAAAAGAAAATAAAGCTGTACAACTCTTTACTCTCTCTCTCTTTCTCACTCTTCTTATTTTTGAGAGTATGAGTGATATGTTTTTTTTGAATATAAGTATGTGTGTTATACAGTTTGTTATATTACGTATACGTGTTAGTAAATGATTTGATTTTTTTTGGCATCTTATGTTAATTTGTTTTTTTATTTTGATTTTTTTTTCATTTTTCAGTTATATTTTTTTTATTTTTAAAACTCGTGAGGCCCAACAGGTGCGTAAACATATATATTGACTTTTCTTATACACACATGTACGTATATATAACATATGTGTTAATATATTTGCTGTTTTTAAAGATTTTTATTTTTAAACAAGAAAGAATGTTATATTCGGCTATGCCGTATCTTTAATACCCTCCGCCACAAATGAATGTATGTTTCGCACATATACACTCACACTTTCACACACAATTGAATACAATATTTAAACGATTTTCTTAAATATAACAGAGGAACACATAATGAGTCATGAAGCGATTTTGATAATTCGAAGTTTTTAGAATTTAAAATTTAATTCTAATTTGTCGCTCTATAATTGATTATTTTATGAAAATTTAAAGCTTAAAGATTGCCTTAGATAGCGTTCTATATCTTTTAAAATACTGAACCGATTTTGCTGGTTTTAAATAGGAAACATCTCAGGACTATAAACAAATTTCATTAAGATCAATTATAGCGGATGTGAGCAACATACAGATAGAATACTCAGATTGTGATTTGATGCAATAATATATATAAGACGATTCCTTCCTTGTGTTACACATGGAATGCCAAAGTTAATATACCCACTTGTGGTGGTGTAGAGTTCAAAAATATTCCATTTCACATTTAAGTTAAATATAATTTTTTAATACTTTTTTTGTTTAAAAAGCTTTTGTATTTTATTTAATCATATTGTTGTTAACTTATATTTTAAATTTTTTTTTTAATTTAATTAAAATTAACACACACTCAGTTCTTAAAACGGCATAAAATAAAAAGTTTTGTTTTTAATTGTTTTTAAAAGTAAAACAAAAAACTGGTTATTTCCAGTAGTTCTTATCTGTATTATTTTCAATTTAAAAATACTTTAAATGCAAAATAAACAAAAAATATTTAATATATAAAAACCCTTTAGGAATTAAAAGAATTTATAAAATATTAAATAAAAATGGCAGCAAAAATACAATAAATTTTATTAGAGATTAAAAAAATTTTTGAGGTTATTTTTTAATCATAAAATAGTATCACGAAGATTTTGACATTGGATTAGAATCCGAAGTTATGATCACAGTTAAGAAATTTTATGTAGTCGAGGTGTTTTATTTTAGCCTTTATAGGTCAGTATTGACTGCCTCTTTCATATGCCAAACTTTGCATTCCTTTGCTATTTGTATTAAAATAATGACCTCAAAAGGACAACATATTATTTCAAATTGTGACAGAAACAAAAATTAAGCCTTAGATACCCTATTTTGTGCCCTTTTAGCTACTTATAGGAACAAGTTACGGTGCTCCTCTTTATAAATTTTAAATCTTCTATTTTACTTCAACTTTATACAAAATGTATTTTATTATAATTATTTCATTTAAAAGTTATAGATTTATTTACAAGAAAAAAATGATAATAATCGGTCTCCAACAGATACATAAAATATCTCATCTCCCGTTATGAGTACAAACATTTTTAAAAGCATAACAATTTGACTCCAAGAGAAGGGAATAAAACACACAATTTTTATTGTTTTGATGTCATTTTATTTGTTTATTTTGGACTCTGAGTACGTGAGTTCAAGTGTGAATATGTATAAATAAAAATGTTTACGTGACTGCATTAGTAATGCTAATGGTGGTCATTTTTATTTTTTTAATTATAAATACTTTTCATTTTTGGAATTTTTATTTTATTTATAGCGCTTTATTGCATTTTTAACTTATTTTAGTTAATATAAACATTAAGATTTTTTTAATTTATGATTTTAATTTATATCAAGCATTCAGCTTTAATTCTCACTTGTTTTAATATCACTTTTTAATTTACATTTATTTTCACAGATATTTTTTATTTATTATTTTATTTATCATTTTCTAATTTGTATATTTTTTAACGTTTTATTTATTTTTTATTTTAATAAATTTTTTTAATGTGTTGCTTTACAAACGTGTTGTCTTATTGAACATTTGCTTTATAAAATTATAATATTTTCTAATTTTTTTATTCAAATTAATAATTATTTAGAAAATATTAAACAAATGTAGCAAAAAACAAACACATATTTTAATTGAAATAATTAAAAAAAATCCTCAACAATTTTTTAATATATAAATTTTAAAACACTTTTTTTAATGTTCGTTTTCACTAAAATTAAATTTGATTTTGTATTTATGTTTTTATTATTATTTAAAAAAAGAATTAAGTAAAAGTTTCAACTTCCTGTTGTTGTTATGCATTTATTTGCTGTTGTTTGTTATTATAAGTTCCACCATTTTGTTTTATAATTAATGTTGATAACAAGATCCCGAAATCGAAAACAACGAGAGCCAGTTGAATATTATTAATATCACAAACAAAAAATGTTAATTGTTATTAAGAATATATAAATATATTTATATAAAAACAGCTGGCTCATCGCCCAACAAACCCGAGATCTTAGATTCTGATAAGAAAACAATAAAATAATATTTTAACTCTTATTAACACATAACATTATTCTCTCTCATGCTCACTCTCTCTTTTTAACTCTTCAGGTTAAATGTAATTGTTTGTAATGACTTGGTAACATTTTTGTTGTTATTTGTTTACTTTTATGATTTACTGTTATATCGGTTTACATTCATATTTCATTTATGACATTTGCCAGTGAATCCAGGGTTGTATTAATTAAACAGTGTTGTAATTTATAACATTTGCAATACTTTTTTTTAATTTCTTTCATTTTAATTAAGTTGTTTATTTTTATAAATAAATTTTGTTGTTTTAACTATATTTTTTTTAGATTATGTTGTTGTATATATTTTTTTAATTTATTTTTGTTAAGTCGCATGACTTGTTACCATAAATTTCACAGGTTTTTTTTCGTATAAATATTTTTTTGTTGTTTTTTTTATTTATAAATATTGTTATATGTATAAAAATGTATATGTATCATCACCATTGACGTTTATAATATCTGATATATATTTATATTGATCTACATATATATGTATAATATATTTTTTCTTTTTAATAAAAAAACACATTTATTGCCTTTTTTTGATAACGAATGATATCAGTTTTTTCTTGTTCTTACTTATTAATATTTTATTTTATTATTATTTTTTTTTTTTATATTGTCAACAAAAGATATATCAACAAAGTAAATATACCAATAAAGTAAATATTTTTTAATGCGTCATTATTAGAAATTTTCGAATCAGAAAAAAATATTTCAATATTTTTTTGTCAAAGATTTTCAAAATCTAATAAAAAAGTAAGAATTCTATATTCAGCTATGCCGAATCTTCAATACCCTTCATCACAAATGCATTAAGTTTCGTACATACACTACACAATTTGACAATTTTACGAAAGTTCTTCGCTTGAACTTGAAGTGGTTGTCCCAGACATCGGTCTATATCTTTTTATATACTGAGAGAAACTTCTCAGGACTATAACTAAATCGACTCAGATTTTGATATAAGATTTCAATGTCTCCTTTCTAACGTTATACACTGAATGAGAAAGTAATTACACCCTCTTTACCACTTGTGGTGGTGGAGGGTGTAAAAAGTAAAGAAATATAGACATCAAAATTAAAATAAAAATCAAAAATATTTTAAAAAATCGACAGAAAAAATATTGTGTCATAACCTAAATTTAAATTTTTTTTAATTAAAAAAATTTTTATTGAAATTTCCTGTTTAATAAAATCTTTTCATAAATCATTTATTAATTGAAAATAATAATGAATAATATAATTGTATTTATAACAAATCACGTTTTATTTTCAATCGTTTTAGACGAAAACAAGGCATTTGTTGTATTTGTTTTTTTTCCCCTAAAGTGTTTACACGTTTCTAAAATGGCTACCAGAAATTTCTAATAAATAAATTTTAATAAATTTATAGACAAACAATACAACTGTTTAACCTAAAGAAGACAACTTAAAAAATTATTGTTGCCATGTCAAAAGACAGAAAAATATTAGCATTTTTTTATGACAGTGTATGATAAAAGTGTGTGTGTACCAAAATAAAAAAATCTATTTTTTTGAGATAAAAACGTACCCAGTTTCTGGGAAAAAAAGTAGAAAAATGTAAAAATTAATTTAAACTTAAAGTTTTTGTTAAGAGTTTTTTCGTATAACTTTTTAAAAATTTGCTTAGAGGAATTTCGATTTAGGTGGAATTTTTGGGAATGGTATATACGCTTTAAAGCAAGTATTTGGTATCTAAGAAAACCTTAGAACTTGAAGATTTACCATCAATGAAGAAAAACTAAAATATGTTATTTTACGGCATTTTTTTCGCAATTCTAAAATAATTTTCATAAATTTATTCACAATACGGGAATTGAAATAAATGCCCATTTTCCTATCCGATTCATATATTATCTAAGGTTCTTGCAACATATTATTAAGAATTTCGTAAGGAATCTGTTACATGTTTTTAAATATATGGAACCATATTAAGCCACCAACGCCAAGGAAACTTAAAAAAGACACTAAAAATGGATTTAAATTTATTTCGGAAACTATAAATGATAATACACACATTCAAGCATATTATATAGACTTTTGCTAAATTTTACAAAAATCTATATATATTCCGAGATTGCCAACTTTGGAAGAGTACCCACTACCTCCAATGACAGTTAAGGTCCATGGAGGTAGTAGGTAAAAGAAAATATTTCAAACGGTTCATAAGTTACATAATTATTAATTAAAATTTAAAATTTTCAGAAGATCTTTATATCTCGAGATGTCTAACTTTGGAAAGCCACCATTCCAATCAATCAATATAATCATATTAAATTTTATTGAAATATCTCAAACGGTTCGTTTCGTAACCTAAAAGGAATGTGTAAAAAAATTCTTAATTTTCAACATTTAAAAATAGACAAATCCACATTTTAAACTGTATTATTCAAATCATAGAAATATCTATTTTATTAGCATAATATACATAAATTTATAATAAATTATTAAAGGCAAAAGAAATATTCGTTTGTTACTACTAAACAACAAAATAATCAAAAACGTGGGCATCATTTAAAACACACAAAAAAAAAAATAAATAAATAAAATCTATTTTTGTATTTATTTAATACATTATTCATTTCATTTCTTTTGTTTTTTTTTTTTTTGCGTTTTGTAGCTAAAATGTTAAATAATAAAACGCACGATAAAATAAACGTGATATTTAAATAGACAAACAACACTTTTCATTAGCCAGCCATTTTTGTTATTATCACAGAATATAACCTTGTATTGTTTTAAAATAAAAAAAACATATTTTTTTAAATTTTCTGGTTAATTACTGCACTTTTTTACAACTCTGTTAAGAAGATTTGTTTACATTAACTTTTTGAGTTAAAAGAAAAAATGGCTGCACTCCCTCTGCTCTTTGCTATTCATACACTTGTTTATTTACTTCATAATTTTAACTGTGTCATACATTAATATTGTTGTTGTTGTTTTTGTTGTTACTTTAAGTCTATTTATTTGAGGTTAAAAAATTACATTTTATTTATTTGTTTAATTTAAATTTTATTCATTCTTTTTACAGCTAAATATATGAGAAATATATATATTAAAAGTTTATTTATTCTTAAAATAAAATTTTTAAGAAGGGCTCGTTGTTTTTTTTTTGTATCTAATGATGTTGTTGTTGTTTTTTGTGTATTTTTATTGAATTGTATTTCGAATGGTTGTTGTCTTTATGGTTTTTATTCACGTGTATGCAATAAACAATATCAATTGTCCTTTAAAAAGGTCATTTGAAACCTGTATTCCAATTTCATTCATTCATTGATTGTTTATCATTAAAATCATTGTTTTTGATCTGATGTTTTCTTTATCATAAAATGAATTTTGTGTATTTTTATACACTTCACCACCACAAGTGGTAAAGAGGGTATATTAACTTTGTCATACCGTGCGTAACAGCATGAAGGAATCATTTCAGATTTTACAATGTATATATGTATATTCTTCCATCAAATCAAAATCTAATTCGATTTAGTTTTGTCGATCTGTCTGTTGTTGGCACGTTAACATCCACAAACATTTACAGAGCCCAATGAAATTGGTTCAGTAAATTAACCTGTAAGTTCAAGCGAGGATTTTCAAATCATTTTCTCATTTAGGTTTCCGAGTTACATTTAGGAGTTTGTGAGTGTATCTTCGAAACATAATGTATTTACTTCAAACGCATTTGTGATATAGGGTATCGAAGATTCTAAGCCCTTATGTAATTTGGAAAACTATATGGCAACCTTAAGTGGTTTATTATTTTTTTAACCTTAAACTAGGAGTTTCCATTTCCTCTAAATGATGTCAATAATTAAAATAAATGACGCACTTTTTTAATTAATATTTAAATATAGATTTTCGGATTTTGATTCAAATTATTCATTAACAAAATCGTAAAGACATTTTCCACCCCCTTTAAATATATATATTTTTTAATTAATTAATAAACAAATGATCCTTAAAAACGAGACAATAATGTTGTATATACAATTATTTATATTTAAATATAAATTAAGGAGCATTTTCCTTTTCTTTCTTTTCTTTTTCTTTATATATAAAATATATATATATAGATATGTCTGCTTATAGATAAAAAAGGAATAAAGAAAACGACCTTGAGGTTTTTTTTTTAGAAAAAAATATATATTAATAAAAAAAAAGAAAAAAATTATATAGAACTAAAAATACGTAAATAATGGGAGCAAAAATATCAGGCTAACACATACATACATACTTAGGTGTATATGTTATAAAGAAACAAAATCATAAAAATAGATATTCAATAGGGAATATTAAAGAAAAACTTACTTCTCATACTTCACCGAGTGTGGAGCATGTCCGTTTGCTTCGCTCCAATACGGTTCCATAATTTCGCTTTTAATTTTCTGGCTTCTGCTAATAAACGTTTCTTTCTCAATGATGTTGTTGTTGTTGTTGTTGTTGTTGTGCAGCTGATATTGTCTATAAACTCTGGAAATATCTTTAGAATTCAACGTCTTTAAGGACGAGGAATTTGATGATAAGATAGATGTTGATGAAGTTGTTGTTGTTGCAGTTAATAATTTATTATAGTAATCAGTTGTTGTTGTTGCTATTGTGGGTAATAAACAGGCAGCGTTGCTGGTTGTTAAAGGCAGCTTGGGCGCTTTGAAAACAATTTGCTGTTGTGGTGGAATGTTGAACGTTTTTTTTTATGCAGATTAATTAAAATAAAAATTTATTTCTTTTAAGTTTTTTTTTATATTTTGTTTTTTGTTAGATTTTTTAATTTGTTTTAAATTTATTTAAAATTTATTCAAACAGGTTGTTGTTTTGTGGTGGTTAAAAATTCCACTGAGTAAATTTTTTATATTTTTTTCTTTGTTTTTGTTTAAGGAATATTTTTTTTTGAAACTGTAATGTGAGAGCTTTTTGGAGAATAATTTTGTATTTAAGTTTTGTTTCTTTTAAAAAGGTGGGTTTTTTCTTTTCAATTAAATGCTTTTTTATTTAAAATTAAAAATTTTCTTAATTTTTTAGTTTAGATTCATTTGTTTTTGCTTTTGAGGTAAAATTCCTGCTTTTTTATGTTATTTACATATAACTGTGCATTTTTTTAAATTTATATTGAACTTAACACACCTGCAAACAATTACTCATTATTTTCAACTCTCGCTCTCTTTGCTTTTAAACACTTGCACACAAACTCATGCTCTTTCTTAATAACATCAATTTTTTTGTGTTTATTATTTTTCTTTACTGAGAGAACATAAATATTTAAAACGTTTTTTTTTTGTATATTTGTTGTTATTGTAATGCTTATATTTTTTCTGTTAAGCAACTCTCACTGGTTGTTTGTTGTTGCTGTTGTTGTGGGTTTTTGTATTCACTAGATATTTCTTTTTTATTTTTTGTACACACTTTTTTGTCGTTAACACTAAAATACCAAAGTCCACACGAACAATAACGAGTAGAGTAAGAGTAGTTGTGTGCCGAATTTGTGTTATTGTTGCTTTTGTCGTTAGTTTAGTTATTGTTGTTGTTGTTTTTTTGTTGAGATTTGATTTCGAAATAATTTTTTTGTGAATTTTTCCTTTGTTACAAACACACACTTAACTTTATATATATAAAATTTTTTCAACACGTCTTTTATGTATGACTTTTTTAATGCTTTAAAAACGTGAGCGTTTAATTTTTTTAGACTTTAATTTAAATACAAAAATGTGTTTATTTTATTTATTTGTTATAATCATTTAAGAAAAAAAACTTGTTTACTAAAGAAATTTTTATTTAAACTTTTGGAATTTTCCATAAGTTGATTTTGTTGTTGTTTTGATTTAAAGATTTTCTTTATTTTTTTTAATTTTTTATTATTTTTTAACAGGCACCGCCCGGTTTTTTATTTAAATTTTTATTAATTACAAAAAATATATATTTTAACACCTGTTTTATTTAAATTTTTTATTTTATTTTTTTTAACACTTTTTTGGCAGATTTCTCTTTCCAAATTTTGACTCTAAATTATTTTTCCTTAAAACGTGTTTTTTTTGCTGTCTGCTGCTGATAATTAAACACGTCTAATTTTTTCACTTTTTCACGTTTTTTCTTGCTTTTAATTTTAAATAATTCACAACCTTTTTTTAAACACTTTTTTTTAGCAAATTTCAATTCACTTGTTTTTCCATTAAAAAAATTAATTTTCTTTAATTTTTTAATTATTTCACTTGTTTTTTTTTATTAAAAATATTTTTTATTTATTATTTTTTTATACAAAATTATTTTTTTAATTTGTTGCGCTATTTTGTAATAAAAATAACTTCACCCGTTTGCCACCAGTGACTGAATTGAAATGAATTGTATTTAAGGAAATTTTCTAAAATTAACACGAGACTTTTATATTCATTATGCTCAAAAAAAATTCACACACACACACACACTCTTACATACATATTTACTTTGCTCTTTTACCCATACACTCTCATTTACTCACATATATGTATGGTCATATTCGTAAGATACTCTATCTATTGAAAACGTTGTATTGTGATGTGTTGTTGTCGTCGTCGTTGTTGGTCGTGCTAGAGTCAGCTTGTATTTTGGTGTGGTGCTGGGTCTTTCTGTTGCACTTAGTTGTTTTTGTTATTGTTGCTGTTGTTAGCGATAAGTTGTCAGACACACAAAATGATGTATAAAACCGAACCTAAAACTCTCATACTCATAAAAGATTTTTTTCTTTGTGTTTTTTGTAATCAACCCAATAGGAATTTTGTAAACAAGTGATAACGTCTTTTCTAGATTCTAGAATTTTTTAAGATATAAAATTTTAAACAAATATTTGGTATACAAGTTCAAAATGACAGCGCTTTAAGTTTTATAACAAAATGAGTTAATACACTATTGCAATTATTCTACAGTGAAAATAACACTGTAACTTTGGAACTGCTAAATATTTTTCCATGAAATTTCACCTGTATTTTCTTAAAGCGTTTCTCAATCTCATTAAATCCAGGGGCAATTATTGTGCAGTGATTGCAAAACAACTTAAATACGGAAAAAAGTTCTATAACTTTGGAACTAATAAAAAAAATTTCGCAAAACCCAACTTGGACCTACAAAAAGTTGGCCAAGCATTCAAAGGATTGTCGTCAAACTGTTTCCGATGCTATAAAACAGTAACGGAAGAACTTGTCCGTTTATAGAAAACCTGGTTCAGGCAGAAGGAATGGTCCACATGATGATTTTGTACTAAAAAATAAAAAAAATTGAAAACGTTTTCAAAAGATCTTCTAACAATTCCGGTAGGAAATTCGCTCGGTTAGCTCAGTGTTTGAACTATTTGGTACGAAAACTTAAAGCTAATGTAGGTCTTAAAAGACACAAGACTCAAAAACGCTGAGACCAAAAAAGACCACTGGAATTGAATTTATGTTATCTAAAAAACATTTTTTTGCTGCATAATGGATGACGAAACGCATGTTCTGACAGATTTTTCGCAACTTCTTGGTCAAAAAATTTATGTTACTGATGCTCGAGGAAATGTTGAAGAAAAATTTAGGACCCAGAAGCAGTCAAAATGTACCAAAATTTCTTGAACTAATTTCTAAATGAACTTCTCCGTTTTTATGAATCGTGAATCATGTTCTTTAACACTCTTTTAACAAGATCCCAATATCTCTCCACTGGCCTTAGCTTCGGGCAGTTTGCAGGATTTGCCTCTCTTGGTACAAATACCACATTTTTGTTCTTGCACCACTCAAGGTCTTCTTTACCATACTGACATAATGCGAAGTCAGATCAAAAATAAGTGAATTGTTATGAATGCAAGCAGCCTTTTTAGTAAATTTCGGTATTTATAGAGTCCGTTGTTACAAATTATTGGTTTCTTTTGTCGCAAGTGCATATTGCCATACGAAGAACTTTTACATTTCAATCAGAACAAATGATAGTCAGAATCAGCAAGATCTGGAGCAAAAATTTCAATACACTGATTTTTGAATTTTTTTTTTTCACGAATCCAGCAAAATATTGCCGTGCCGTTTCATGAAAAAAGATCGCGACTTGCTCATTAACTCGCGAACTTTCATCTAATCATATAAAGACAATGTAACACATCTGCCAGATCGTGAGATATTAATCACAACAATCAAAATGACTCTCCATTTAAGTTCTATTAAGAAAAGTGTTATAATCTCTCTGATCCTTAAATTCCTAACGGGATTTTGTTTACAGCACATTTGTTGTTCGTTTAAAATTAGTTCATGTTCGTTAAAAACGTTTAAACGTGTTCGTTTGAACCAAACACTTGTTTATATTGTCAGATTTATATATTTCAAATTTTTTTCTTATACGATTTTTGTTTCTTTTCTGTTTTTGTAGATTTTTTACAATTTTGTGAACTATTTTGTTGTTGTTGTTGTTGCTGTTAAGGCTTTCGTACTCCGATACAAATTCGTGTGTGAATAAAATTGTTTGTTATAAAAGAAACAAAAAAAAAAAATACTGAAAGAAAATTATATGAATTCAAAACAACGTTATAGATACTTTACGAACGTAATTACACATACAAACATACATACAAATTTACATACAAACACATTGAGAATGTTTTATAAATATGTATGAGGATGGTTTGAAGAGTTTGTTGTGTTCATAATAGTTTTTTTGCACTTAAGTATTTTTGGTTTAAGCCTAATGCAAGTTAAGAGGTCAAAGGTCATAACTTCGATAGAATATAGTGCAGACATAAATCTATATTAGAGTCCAGACTGTAATATATGTTGTAACCAAATTATTATCAAGATTATAATCCAGATTTAAATCAAGATTACAGTCCAGACAAATTATTCAGAATTTCGAGAAGAATATCAAGATCAGAGACAAATAATTATCACAATCTATACAAGAAAGCTAGGGAAAGCCTCCAAGGTCTCTATACATAGAATGAAAGAGGATAAGCTTAACGCAGTTAAGCAAGAAAGTGGATTTTAATTCATGGGATAATCTATATCGTATAGTAAGGTTGCGCTTAAAGAGCCAGACGACACCACATGTGGCATGTTCACGACTTCTTCGAAGGATAGTTGACTATCCAGACCAGAGTATAGATCTAAATCCATGGGGAGATATCTATTGCAAAATAATCTCACAACATTTCCAATTTAATGAGAGAGACATTTCCAGAGTTTAATGAGAGTCCATTTAAGGTGGCGTTAAATGGAAAATAAGTATTTGTCAATAACTCCCTTAGGAGAGGGTTATTTTCGAATATCTAAAAGAAACAGAATTTAGTCTTGTATAGAACCTATAGGACTATGGTTCTTGCTTTCCCATTTGACCTGTTCGCTTACTGACTGCAATAGAGAAGATTTTGGAGAACATAATATATAATAGATGCTATATCGGAAAGACAGTATGGATTTCGAAAGGCCAGATCAACAATTCACGCCATTGGCAAGGCATTGCATTTGTAGCCATATGGGCAAAATTTCAAAAAGGAAGTACAGTGCAGTATAGACCATAGTCCGGACTATAGTCTAGACTACAGTATAGACCATAGTCCAGACTACAGTATAGACCATAGTCCGGACTATAGTCCAGACTACAGTATAGACCATAGTCCGGACTATAGTCCAGACTACAGTATAGACCATAGTCCGGACTATAGTCCAGACTACAGTATAGACCATAGTCCGGACTATAGTCCAGACTACAGTATAGACCATAGTCCGGACTATAGTCCAGACTACAGTATAGACCATAGTCCGGACCATAATCCAGACTACAGTATAGACCATAGTCCAGACTATAGTCCAGACTATAGTCCGTACCATAGTCCAGACTACAGTATAGACCATAGTCCAGACTACAGTATAGACCATATTTCAGACTATAGTCCAGACTACAGTATAGACCATAGTCCGGACCATAGTCCAGACTACAGTATAGACCATAGTTCGGACCATAGTCCAGACTACAGTATAGACCATAGTCCGGACCATAGTCCAGACTACAGTGTAGACCATAGTCCGGACCATAGTCCAGACAACAGTATAGACCATAGTCCGGACTATAGTCCAGACTACAGTATGGAGGTGGTTTTAGTCAGTAAAAATCCGACATAACCACATGGTACCTTTTGAAGGTTTCCACCTCCAATATAAAAAAAAAAAAAAAAAAAAAAAAAAAAAAGACTACAGTATAGACCATAGTCCGGACTATAGTCCAGACCACAGTATAGACCATAGTCCGGACTATAGTCCAGACTACAGTATAGACCATAGTCCGGACTATAGTCCAGACTACAGTATAGACCATAGTCCGGACTATAGTCCAGACTACAGTATAGACCATAGTCCGGACTATAGTCCAGACTACAGTATAGACCATAGTCCGGACTATAGTCCAGACTACAGTATAGACCATAGTCCGGACTATAGTCCAGACTACAGTATAGACCATAGTCCGGACTATAGTCCAGACTACAGTATAGACCATAGTCCGGACTATAGTCCAGACTACAGTATAGACCATAGTCCGGACTATAGTCCAGACTACAGTATAGACCATATTCCGGACTATAGTCAAGACTACAGCATAGACCATAGTCCGGACTATAGTCCAGACTACAGTATAGACCATAGTCCGGACTATAGTCCAGACTACAGTATAGACCATAGTCCGGACTATAGTCCAGACTACAGTATAGACCATAGTCCGGACTATAGTCCAGACTACAGTATAGACCATAGTCCGGACTATAGTCCAGACTACAGTATAGACCATAGTCCGGACTATAGTCCAGACTACAGTATAGACCATAGTCCGGACTATAGTCCAGACCACAGTATAGACCATAGTCCGGACTATAGTCCAGACCACAGTATAGACCATAGTCCGGACTATAGTCCAGACTACAGTATAGACCATAGTCCGGACTATAGTCCAGACTACAGTATAGACCATAGTCCGGACTATAGTCCAGACTACAGTATAGACCATAGTCCGGACTATAGTCCAGACTACAGTATAGACCATAGTCCGGACTATAGTCCAGACTACAGTATAGACCATAGTCCGGACTATAGTCCAGACTACAGTATAGACCATAGTCCGGACTATAGTCCAGACTACAGTATAGACCATAGTCCGGACTATAGTCCAGACTACAGTATAGACCATAGTCCGGACTATAGTCCAGACTACAGTATAGACCATAGTCCGGACTATAGTCCAGACTACAGTATAGACCATGGTTCGGACTATAGTCCAGACTACAGTATAGACCATGGTTCGGACTATAGTCCAGACTACAGTATAGACCATAGTCCGGACTATAGTCCAGACTACAGTATAGACCATAGTCCGGACTATAGTCCAGACTACAGTATAGACCATAGTCCGGACTATAGTCCAGACTACAGTATAGATCATGGTCCGGACTGTATTCCAGACTACAGTATAGACCATTCCTACTTAATTTAAGACTTTTCAGATAACCCTCGTTATTTCGGATTCATATAATCATGTTGTTATGTCTCACTGAAATAGCAACAGCAACAAAAAAATCATAAAAAAACTGAAACGAACAAAAAAACTGCTTCTGTCTGGAATTTTGCTAGGAGAATTTGGAAAAGAAATAAATGAACTGAAATCTATTTGTATAATTGAGTGTGTGTGTGTGTGTGAGAGTGAATGAGTGAGTGTGAATAAAATAAAATAAGAAAAAAATATATATTGAACGAACAATTTTTTTATAATAAAATAAAAATCAAAAGAATTTACAAAAAAAAAAATAATGTTTCACTTGGAAGAAAACAAAAACTTAAGAAAAAAAAAAACAATTTTTATTAAATAAATTTAAATAGAAAAAAAGAACAGAAGGAATTTTAAAATGCAAAACGTGTGGATTTTATTAAAATAAAATATTTGATTTATTATAAAAATATTTAAATTTTTAATCAAATTTAATTAACCCTTAAGCGGACACCAGAGCTGGGCCAGGCCTCCATTTAATTCATTATAAATTTTAACTGAAAACGTAATAATAACTTAGTCGCTGTGGTCATTCTAATAGCTTTCAGCAAATTTTGTATTCATATAGAAACCCGTAGGGCCTGACCAGAACCTGTTGTATTTTCTCTTAAATTAACTAAAACTTAATGAATGAAATTATTTCCGATCCTTGATCGATTCATTATAAGACGTAACAAGATTTAAATATTTAACAAATTAATACAATTTTACGTACGTGGGAAAGTTCTATCTATTTTGTTAGAGACGGAACAAGGATATTCTATTCCAAAGTGTCTTACAATTTTACTTAGATTTGTATATCCCAACTTCTGACATCATCACAGTGATTCCAGCAGATTTTGTTGGCCAAAGGTTTCTGGCAGTATTTTCTGCCAGAGCTCATAATCAAGTTAAACATTTTCGATGGGTGTGAAAAGATAATAAAGTCAAAGCTGCTTGACAACTCTTGGTTCCTCTAACAGCCAAGTAAGCGATTCTGAAAGGATCCCAGAAGAGGAGTATAAAAACAAATACCTGATTTTGGTTTGTAGAAATGAACGGAATGTGTCAGTTAATCCCCAATGACAGGTTTTTATAAAGAGTGACAGCCAAATGATTGTCCAAGTGGTCACTACCCTCAATAACACCGTTTCAATTCCTCAAATCAGATTGTCCTTAAAATATGGAATGGATTAATCCTCAACGGAATCTCCCTAAATTATTGAACCCCATATATTTACGTCACCAAATTTAAAGTTCATCAGAAAATATCGTCTTCATCTTCAAAATAATTTTTTACTGACATTTTTTCTAAGTTGTTTTTGTTAAAATTCCGATAGGATCAGGGGGAGCGGTACCCCCCATACAAATCAAACATTGTTTATCGAATTTCTAAAGAACTATAAAAGCGATAGTTCTCAAGTTTGATAGCAACTATTTTCTCAAGGAATTGTTTTACTGGAAAAAACGTAGAATGGATGGGACCAGGGGAGGAATATCACCTATACAAAGTAAGTATCTAAAGATCTATAACAGTGAGAATTTTACTGAAGAAAACGTAGGACGAAAAAAAAAAACAGGGTGAGTATTGCCCATACAAAGCATACATTAATAATTTCTAAAGAACTACAACAGAGAGAGAGAGAGTTCTTAAATTTGATACCAAATATTTCCTCAAGGAACTCTTTCACTGGAAAAATGTAGGACGAATAAAACTAGGGAGAGCGGTACCCACTATGTAAAGTAAATTTTGATTATCGAATATCTAAATAAAATTTTTACAAATCAAAAGAGGTCCCAGCTAGGTCTTGGGGTCCGTTTAAGTAAAATCAATTTGGAGTCTGGTTAAGGGTTAAATATTTTTTTGCAATAATTTAATTAAAAATTTAAAAGTTGAAATTAATTTTATTATTTTTTTTTATTTTTTATTATTTTTTTTTTTGGAAAAAAGAGGGCTAATTTTTTTCAAACTTCAAATATTATTAATTTTATTACATAATATGAAATTTGTAATTAACACCTTCCTGCATTTACGTCATATTTGGTTAACTCTTTAATTTTATATCTCTCCCTCACCCTCTCTTCTCCTCCTGCTCAGTTTACTTAAAAGACGCTCTAGCTTTTTACCCTCCACCATCACAAGCGGTGAAGAGGGTATATTAACTTTGTCATACCATGTGTAACGACCAGAAGGAATCATCTGAGATCCGATAATGTATATATATTCTTGCAACAAATCAAAATCTGAGTCGATTTAGTTATGTCAGTCTGTCTGTCTGTAGTTCGCATACTCACATCACAAAGCTCAATGAAATTTTGCCTGAGTATTTGATTATGGGGTTGAGAGGTTTCCTATTTAAAACCATCTAAATTGATTGGGTTGGTTGATTAAAAGAGACTCTATAAGCCCCATGGCTGAAGGCATGCACCTAAGCTGCTGTTATCGGCTTTCTGTGCGCTCATCGTATCCGTAACAAGGAAATAAGAATCGTGTATTGTGTACAAATTTTCTTAATTCCCTCCAATCAACGTCCCTAAGGTAGGGCATGTTTGGTAAAGAGTTCCTCATGAAAGTGCAGGGTCTCTAGCTTACGAAAACCGGCAGTGTCATAGATAATGTTCCACTGTTTCGGCACCTTCCCTACATACACTGCACATGATGTCTTCGGTAAGATCTATCCGATTAAGATAGTGACGCTCACTTTCAGCAGGTTCAGAATATATATGGTGTTCCTCACCTCCGGGTTGCCCCATAGTATTCTTGTAGTCTTCCCAATAGTGACAGTATTCACATAGTTCTATGTAACTCGTTCGCCCATTCCTATAGCCTGGACTTCAATGCAATGAATGGCTTTGTATTCTCCAAACTTACAGTCGACAAAAAATCTCGCTTTGTTTGCTACGTTATCTGCCTCTACATTATCTGGCTACCTGGCCACTTCCACGTGGCCAGGTTGCCAGATAATGTGTACCGTTCTACTTGCCGAAAAATCTTTTTAAATCCTTTTTACAATCTTGGACTTCTCATGAAATCGTCTCATTGGATTCCAATGCCCTGATTGGCATTTGGCTGTTGGTGAAGATATAAAGTTCTCTGCGTGCCAAAGCGTCCAAGTTCAGCTTGACTCAAGTCACACACTCCCTGATTGCACGTAGCTCCACTTGAAGTACTGTGTTATGGTTTGGTAAGCGGAGATGTTGTCTGATTCCTCTACATAGGGACCCAAACTCTGTTCTGTCATCACGCTTGGAGCCAACGGTTAAGCAATGAGTCCCTGTGCACTCTTGCAACAGGTTCCAGTTCGATCAGGTTTAATCATCCAGTATTCGTATGATGCAATTTGTCTCTAACCGCTTGGCCGGTATCCTGTCGATTTCTTCCATATCAACATGATATTTTGGCACAGCATCCATAATATGTTGATGATACGATTTGTGATCCCTATTGATCCATTCCCTAATGGTTTGAAGTCGGTACAAAGAAAGAGCAGCCTCGTAACGAACATAAATTTCAACTGGTTGGACACAGAATATTGTTTTCTAATGCTCTGTTAGGTGTTGTATATTAAAAGTTATACTCCGATATCTGAGGCAAAGTTAAGACTGTGAAGAACTTTATAATTTGACAAATTAGAATGATATTTTACCGTAATATTAAGCTGTATGTACTTCATTACCATTCCATCAATTATATAAATCGGTTCAGTTCAAAAAAAAAGTTATAGCCAAGAATATAACTATTTTAATGACTCACTAAGTGTTGTTGCGTTTTTTTTTAAGAAAAAGTGAGTGTATATGTGGGTGTGTATGTACAAAACATAACGTGTTTACTTCCTATGCATTTGTAATGGAGGGTATTGAAGATTCGGCATAACCGAAACATAAAATTCTTACTTGTTATTTATGTGATTTTCTCAGTGTATGAAATCATCCACGAGACAATTAATTAATATTATTTCTTTTTCTATTTGTTTACAGTTATGTTTTTTCGCCATATTTTTATTTCTGTCAAGATAAAAGAGTCAATTAAATATTTTTATTTATTTTTTTAATGTTGAAATACTTTAAAAGGAAAGTTTATTTGTTTGTTTGTTTCACCTGAGTGAAATTTAATACAGATACGAAATTTTGAGAGGTTATGAGAGAGTTAAACAAATTATATAATTTCCTATTAATTTTTATAGGACTCTGGGTTACAAACAAAAAATCAAGTTAATTAAAATTTTTGGAAATAAGATCGATCATTAGTGAGAGGATCGTTTTTGGAAGAAATCAATAACCTTCGTTCATTTTCTTTCGTTTTTTTTATAAAATTTCACCCTACAATTGTAGAAGTGTTTGACTTCAAATCCTCTAATCCTAATGGTGACCGTTTGGTCACCTTATAACAATTTTAAAAACGATCTATATTATTTATAACTTATAAATTCTCCGAAGTTTAATGCCGATTTTAATGAAATTTCATACACCGAAAGTATAAGTGTAAATGAATTGAAGTTTTGACTTTGAATTTTACAGACATAACGGTGGACGATCCACTGGATTCTAAAATTGAAGATCTCACAAAGAGTTTCCAATACGATCTATATTCGTATATCTCATATTATCTGCCGAAGGATTTAACCAATTTTAATGGAGTTTCGCACAGTGATAGTAGAAGTATAAGCAAATTTAAGTTGTTAACTTGAATCTTATAGACTTAGCAGAAATCGGTCCACAGAGTCCTAAATTTGCACAAAAATAAAACCTGACAAACAATTTAAAAACGATCCCCATTTGTTTTATCTAACAAAATTTCATACATCAATAATAAAAGTTTAAGAGAATTTAAACAAATTTAGAACCCTGCGCCGTTCGACAGAGTTCTAAATTTGCACAGCTTTTATTATCTTTGTAAATGATTTATATTCGTTATATCTTTTATATCTTCCGAACAGTTATACCGATTTTAAAGAAGTTTTCCACAACGATATTTAAAGTGTAAACGAGTTAAAGTGTTGTGTTGGGACTTTGTGCTTCTAACAGGAACCGATTCACAGAGTTCTAAAATTGGACATCTCGCACCAAATTTGTAAAACGATCAATATTCGTTATATCTTATATATTTTTCCGAAGTATATATACCGATTTTAATAAAATTTCACACGAATCGGTCCATAGAATCATAAAAATTTTCAAAATGATCCACTTTCGTTCTATTTTATATATCTTCTGTGTAAAATATCATTCCGATTTGAATGATATTTTACACAGCGATAGTAAAAGTAAAGGCGAGGTCAAGTTGTGATTTTGGACGTAACTGGAGAAGGTCTACAAGGTCTTAAATCTATACCTCTTATTTTAACCGATTGTAAAGATTTCTAAATAAGTAAGCAGAGTTGAAACCTACAAAAGACCTCTTTTCAGTATTAATTTGATGGTCTGGAATCCTTCTATCCAAGTGGTCCCATTTATGCTGTATTGGGTTGATGTCGTATGACTGTACTAAGGGTCATTGTCCTGGTGAAAGAAGTAATCGGATTCAATGCGAAGGTTTTGAGCACTTTTCTACAAATTATCCTTAAGGATAATTCATTCATTGCTTCAAAAATAAATATTAGTTCTCTAATATTAGCCGCCGACATACAACCTCTCTTGCAAAGCCTCCCCTCTTCTTTCTCCATGTCGAAACACGTCCGTCCGATTAGATTAGATTATTAAGATTATATTACTTTAACCTAAAAGTCTATTCCTTTATTGATGTGCTCTATTGTAAAAAAAAAGAGGTTTCCTGACAAATTTCCGAATTTTCGCGAACTTCTTGTCTGAATTTTAGACCAATTTGTTCTAAAGTTTAAGCATTCACTTGTTTTATAGGCGTAGAGGCACCTGAAACTTACATAAAGACAATTGACGCACAGTGTTTCAAAAGAAAAATGAAATAGAAGTGTAAAACTTTAACTTCCGAACTTTTTTCAATAAAATTTCAGATAGTGATAATGGAGAAAGTTTAAGTTTGTGTGTGGACTTTGTGGACCTTAAGGGATTTGTTCAACAGGGTTCTCAATTTGGTTACATTGGATCTCAAAAATATTTAACACGATCTTGATTCCTTATATCTGAATAGATTTTAAAGATTTGAGTGGATTCTACTAGTGAAGACCTACAAAAAACCTTGTCGCATGGTGGGTTATCTTTTATAGCTTAAGAGATATTTAGTTGAAAAAATTTTAAATTATACTTTTTGACTTATCGTGGTAAAGTTTTTATGCTATAGCTGGTCCAAATTTTAACCGATTTTAAAATGTAATTTTTTTAAATTAAAACAAATTTTCACCGATTTTTTTGCGAAAAAAAAAAATTAGTAACACTCTTTTTGAGTTACAAAATTAATTTAAAACGCATTTATCCTTTTCTATATATAAAAGAGTACTTCATAGGTTTTTGTGTTATATAAAAAAAGTTTCAAAGACCTTAATTTTGTTAGAACCAGAGATTCTCAAATTCAACCTATTTTTCACATCACTCTAATTTCTGCCTCAATTTCTTAAATCGCAAAGTTGGAATTAAAAAAAACTTATGGTTTCTTCAAAGCTTGAATAGTGGTCATATGTTTAGTAATAGAAATTTTTACTCCCCGATATCAGTTGGAAATATATAGCAAAAAATGTGAAAAAATTTTCATCATTTTAAATATTTCTATGACCTGAGGTAAATTACTTTAGGTTTAAAACTTAAACTCGCCTACATTTCCACTATCGCTAGGTGAAATTTCATTGAAATCGGACTAATCGTTCAGCAGTTACAGATTTATTTCCATTTTATTTTTCATATGAAACACAGTGTGACGGTGACTTTTGTCCATCTGTGAATGTATGAATGTATGAATGTATGTATGTATATATGTATGTATGTATGTATGTATGTATGTATGTATGTATGTATGTATGTATGTATGTATGTATGTATGTATATGTATGTATTAAATATATGTATGTATTTAATGAAACGGAAACGTGCAACTAATTGTTTGCTCTCTCAATAGAATAGAACTTCCTTTTCCGTGTTTATCATTATTTTTTGGGTTATTTATATTTAAATTATTAAAATTTTGTTAAATATTAACACTTTAACTGTTTTTTTTTGTTTGTTTATTTTTTATATTATTTATCATAACACGTTCTTCTGTCATATGTTTTCTACATATTTTCAGAATTATGTCAAAAAGAAATTATGAAAACAGAATAACTAAAATAATATTTCCATTAATAACATCATTTTTCATAACTGAGTTTTTGTTTTTGTTTTTCTTTTAAAAACAATAACAACAACAACAATAGCAATAATAACTATTTGGTTATATAGTTTTTGCACAAGAACACCCAAAAACTATACACGTTCTTCTTTACATTAATTTATTATTACACTCTTCACCGGACTAAGTCAGAAGGGCATATATGAGTTTGTCATTCCCTTTGTAATTTCCGCAATTTTCGACTTAGACCCCCAAAAGTACATATATTCCGAATCGATATGAAAAAAGAAATTGATTTAGTTATGTCCGTTCGTGTGTCTGTTGAAATCAAGTTTATAAAGCCAACCTATAGTTACCATATATGATATGTATATCAAACGACTGGAAATGCTTTTGAGAATTTTGCTATTGAAATCCAGGGAAATTGGTTCATAAATGGCTTAGATATTAGCAAAAACTGAAGGTACCTCAAACTTTTTTTGGGTTTTTTCTATTTTTTGAAAAATCTACAAGAGTTAAAGACTTAATTTTTGTTCACAGATAAATTTCAATAAATTGAGCGGAATTATGCATTGAAGACATGAAATGATTCGGACCATTAGTCCGATTATTTTCCTTTACTTTGAACCCCCTATGAGACCTATGGACTTGGTTATGGTTCTGAATGTTTACAAATATTTTTAATTTTTTTCATTTTTCAAAATCGGTTCATCAACCAGCCGTGATATGATCAATTCTTTATTTAAAAATTTAGTTCCATGTGATTGTTGTTGTTGTTCTTTATATCTATAGGATTACAATAACAACGTTTAAAATCATGTTTTTAAGATTTTTTTCATTCTATTAATTCAATAAATTTAATTCTTTTACTTATGAGTCAGAAATATTTTTGTGGATTTTTCATTGGGTCATTAGTTTCCGAGATATGGGCCAAAATTTATTCTCAGACTCCTTGGGCAGCAACGAAAAAAATACTTATTTTTTCCTCAAGTTTTGTTTTTTTTTTTTTAATTTTCAAATCGGTTCATAAATGGCCGAGATATTATCAATTCATTATTTACCTTGTGGTTGTTGTTGTTTGATTTAGTATTGAAAACAATAACAATGTAAGGCATACTAATATTATCGACTTTTTGAGCGTTCTATTTAAGCCAGAGACATACCAACAGTTTGGAAATAATTAGTAGAATTTTTGAGTTGAAAACATCACAGTAAACGGTCCATTAGTTTTAGAGTTATAAGCAAAACTGCATTTTCCGACATTTTGAACCTCCTATGGAATCTATGGACAAAATTTTGATGCAAAAAAATAGCTAATTATTTTTCTAAATTTTGATTTTTTTAATTTTCGAAATCGTCCCATAAATAGGCGAGTTAATAATCACTAGTGTTGTTTTTGGTGAAAGCGAAAATTACTCGTGATCTATTTTGCATGCATATTGAGAGCTCTAGAGTGCTCTATGTTGACTCTTATAAAGGCTATAGTAATGGCTGTCATTTTCACCTTTTTCTACAAGTGACTTAACGTTAAATATTAAGTCCGTTGCTTAAAAAATCCATATAAGCAAAGTTGAAGGATATAGAAAATTCGGCACGGCCGAATTTAACACTTTAATTTGTTATGTTTTCATATTGTTTTTAATATTTTTTCTCTATTTACTATTTTGTTTTGTTTTCGTGCTTTTTTATTCATGTGTATTTTGTTACTCGTGTATTGATAAAATTCAAAAAAAAAAAAAAAAAAAATGAGTTACAAACATTACACAACCCATCTAACACACCACACATGTCACACACAAACAAACAAACACCTTTCGAAAATATTGTTTTACAAGATACACAGCTGAATACGAAGAAGGAAAAGTTTTTGGTCTAAAACGTTTGAAGAGATTATTAATATTGTCATAATGGAAGCGATTCAAGTGATCGAAAATGTGATCTCATGATGTGATCATGTTTTTCTGCAATGTCCTCTCCCATTTCCGATTTGAAATTCAGCAGCTGAGCATTAGATCGGTTTGATGAGGATGCTGAATAAAAAACGAATGTATGGCTACCTTAAAAAATCTTTGCTTAACACTGACAATATTCATTAGATCTTCAGATGAATGGAAATTCCCTTATGACTTGCAATTGTCAAAAAGGAACAAATACTTTTAACATTTGGCTTGAACTTTGGATGTAAAAATCTGCTCTTGTAAAGAAGATGTATCCGGTTCGTGTGACTGAATTCCAGAGAGTTTTTCTTCACCTTCTAAACTTTTCAATACCTCCAGTTTAGCGTGGAAGTGAAGCAAGCAAGAAGTTCCCTATTGAAATGCTTCTTTAGCTAGTTAATAGCCGGAATTTGTGCTCCATCGATTACAAAGTCTATAAAGTGATCTATTTCAGTAATGGCACATCAACTCGGGGTCTAGGAGCTAGGAATTACAAAAAGTTAAACTAGAGTTGTAACAGGACTCCGCCCTGGAAAGCCCATTGTTTTGATTTGCGAGATTTTTACCATTGGTCTCGTAAACCAACGGCTGCTCAAATAATTCGAAATCAATTTATTCATGCTGTTCGCCAATGAGGACAGTAGGGTAAACTGGAATAGAGCTTTGTGGGTGACTATAAATCAGGTTCTCATGAATTCGAGTGTTTTAGTCAATATTGTATTATGCACTTACGGAATCCATGATAGGAAAACGTAGATGTAAGATGACAATTTGGTTGGAGGAGGAGAAGAGCCTTAAAAGACTTCGTAACATTTGACAGGAAAGAAAGCGGCTTGTAAGATTGGCCCTCATACTGATAGCTCGAGAAGAAGAAAGTCCCCAAGAGATTATCATCCTTCTTCGGTTTGGAAAGAGATCGGTCTGTCGACCATAAGTTTATTTACTCCGGCTCTTAGGTAGCAGTTGTTTAAATGATATTTTTTTAGGCATCATGCATTCAATTTCGTATTTTTTATCGCATTTCTGACTTTCACGAAATGTTGTTATTACTCTTTAGTCTATATATCATTATTCGTTAGTAGGAATTCACTGATAGCGATGATTTCTATAACACTTATCATTATTGGGTAATCGCCATTAATTGATTCCGCTATCTCTAAGTATTGTTAAGGTTTAACCGCAGGAATAACCGGTGCGACTTTTCAGAGAGTAATAATTTTATTAAGAGAGCAACTGTTTCTTTTAGTATTCACTTTTGCGTAAAAGCCATAAATTCTCTCTGCTTTGCTTTCAACGAATCCTAGTTCACCTTCACAATCACTCTTTCTCGTTTTGTTTCTGGTATTTTCCTTGTATCTTGGGGATTTGAAAGAGCCCACAATGCGAAGCTGTGTAACAATTAATCTTTTAGGTTTTCGAAAGAGAATCACTTTTTCTTAGAGAAAATATATTGACTCCAGTAAATATCATTGGAAAAGTTTTTAACTGGTATAAGTTTACTGTTCTGATGAGTTCCGGATGTAATTGGATGCAGTTCAAAGAACCTTATTTATCTTAAAATAGATGA
Organism: Cochliomyia hominivorax; assembly: GCA_004302925.2. NCBI lineage: Eukaryota > Metazoa > Arthropoda > Insecta > Diptera > Calliphoridae > Cochliomyia > Cochliomyia hominivorax. The sequence continues at coordinate 68,678,250 of PYHX02000467.1, forward strand.
TCAGATTCGTCTGAATTTAAGAGATCAAGAGCTATTTTTAACTCAAAAAATGAGTAATTTTATCTTTTAAAGCTTTGAACAGGTTTTGTCTTGGGCGTAACATTCCTATGCTATGAACCGTAGATACATACATACAAAGTTTAAAGGTCAATGGTTTTTCAAACATCCAACGTAGGAGGAGTTACTTAACATTTTTGTTTAAAGCCAACGTTCTTCACTAAACTGTAAACAAGTCAAAAGCCGCTAGACACCCACAAAAATTTAAGACCTAAAACTTTCAAAACCATATTTGTTTAGACACATAACAGTTCAAGTATGTATATATACATATATGTATATGTATCTATACATATATTTACATATTTACCTTATCGTATCGTTGTTCTTTTGGAACCAAATAAAAACTAAAAGAAAACAAAAATGAAAGAACAATAACAACAAAACAAAAAAAAAATAACAAACACGTGTGGGTACGTGACAAATGTTTCAAACTTGTTGTTTTTGCTGTTGGCAGTTGTTCGTTTGTTCGTTCGTTCGCACAACAACACACAACCCCACTTGAAAAGCACGTTTCATTTCTGGTTGCCTTGTCCCACTTCAAAAGAAGTATTTTTGTTGTTTTTGTTTTTTATTATTATTTTTTCTCGTCTTGTTTTTGTTTTTTTTTTTCGATTTTTCAATAAGAATTATGAAAAAATATAGAGATGAATGTTTTTTGGAATTGTTAGAGAGAGAAGGATGGAGAGAGAGGGAGAGGGAGAGAGAGAAATAAAAACTAACAAAATGACCAACTTCATAATCGGTCATGTCACATGTCAGTGTTATATAGACTTATACATACATACATACATACATACATACATACATACATACATACATACATCCATAAAACTTAGAATTGCGTTTACAGATGTTTTAAGGTCGATTGGAGAATATAGAGAGAGGATGCTATAGAAATAATTATAAAAACTATATCAAATGAATAAAATATAATTCATTATATCTGAACTCAGGACAGACCCTTTGAGGTCATTTAACCAATCGACTGGTTTTATTTTCTGATCCGGAAGATTTAATTAAATAAAAAAAATTACCATTGATTTCGAAAACTAACGGCCGCTCAAATAACTCAAAATCCATTTCATCAAGCTGTTTGTCAATGAGGACAAAAGGATGAACTGGAAGAGAACTTTTTGGTTGAGGATTTTGATCGATCAGGTCTTCATGCTTTTGGGTGGTTCAGTCAACAATACTCTACAAATTTACGGAATCCATGATAGGAAAAAGCAGCTGTCATCTGAGGAGAAGAGCTTTAAAATTAAGATTGCAAATTGTTTCTTGTCCTCCTCAATATCATTGGAATATTTTCCGTTATAAAAAGTGCTTGATTAATTTTATTTATGCAGTTACCGGATCCAGATACCGTATCTAAACAAAATCATCAGTAGATTTTGTCAATTAAAATTATTTGAAGTGATGGAGGAGAATTGTGTGCGAACTATTTTACTACCTATCAAACAGGATCTCAGCCTGTCTGATTACAACTGCTTTTGGTCGCGAAGACGAAATGGTAAAGACAAATGGAGCTCTGTTCTAATGAAAAGGTTTTGAAACGACGCAGACTTTTTCCACATGCAAGAAGAACTCCATGACGATAAAGTCAAATGTAAAGCCCTACCGAACAGCAAAATTAACAACGAAACAACATTCCCATAATAATTGAATCATTGACCAAAGTTTTGCAAGAGCTATAGTTAGGACAGGTAGCTCCAAAGTGGGTGTTCAGCAATTGTGTCCAATTGTGAATTACCAGAAATGAAAAGATAATAAAAAGAAAATGCTAAGTAGGAATTAAGTAACTGATTAGGAGAAAGGGCAGCAATATGAGAAAGCTGCAGAAGAAGGACAGAGTGTAAAACAGTTAGAGTTCTGTTTAACTGCGGGGCATAAAAGACTTGCTCTTATCAATTCGACGAAAGGTGTATCATCCTGATTTTATACTGTCTTTATCTGTGGAAGCTAACTTCGCTAACTTGCCCTTTCCAAAGTGTCTAAGACGAAGATCGTGAAGGGCATGGTAGTTCCTCATTCTCATAACACTGATAAGTCTCGTAAAATAGGATACTCGTTTTGGCAGGATAAATTGTCAAGGTACAGTGCCCAGTTATTGTTGCCATGATATTTCTGACTGAATCCAAATTCAAGCCACATAACAATGAATTCCGCAGATTGCGATGTTCCACAACTAAGTTGGTCTCATATCCATTGGATCAAACGATCAAAGGATCAAACCCAAACAAATGATTCATTTGGAGAATAAAATTAGGCCATAATCTTCCAACATGTTAAAGTTGAGCCACGTGATGCAACTCTGGTTAAAAATCATTTCGAAACTTTGTAAGGGAAGCATTCGATGGAAGTATTTTGTTGTTTAATATGTTGTAATCGTGTCGAAAAATCACAAGAAACATATACAGAAAATAAATGATACGTTTAGGGAGCAATCAAGGAAATACGAACAGGATGTATGACCAGTCAAATGAGCGAATATCGGTCAAATATTATATGGAAAACAGTGGAGAGAAAGTATTGATTCACTCATTATATGGTCCAAAATGTAACCTTTATGACTACGATAAGGCCAGATTCAAAAACTCATGTGAATTTTGGTTAAATAGCTTTACCAGCGCCCAGCGACAGAACTGATATAGAATGTTATATTGGGACCTGAATCAAAATTAGTTTGGATGAAGAGGAAACGAAAAACTACCAAACTGTTCGTCCAGACTCAGTGACAGGACTAGGTCACATGTTGCAATACATGGATGGATGGAAGTTTAGACTCTCCCTCCATGAAGTCTAGACCTCGCCGGGTCTCATTTAAATGGAAAACAGTGGATGCAATGTTTTGTATCAGCCGCCTAGTGGTTCAAACCATAAACCTTTAAATATGGTTATACGAAATACACGGCCAACGAGCCGAATCAACGGGAAGATAATGCTTTGTATGTGGTCTAAATTGGAGCAGACTTTAACAGGGAACTTATACCGATGACAACTGATTTGTTTGAAGAGAACAATTAACGAAACACTCCCACCACACACGAGGCTATAATCAACATTTTCTAGCCCAGATCATGTCCCTTCTGACAACCATATATTTCAATCGATCAGGTATCAGAAATTGGCTCGGAAAAAGTTTAAAAAAATTATGGCTATCGATGGACAATATTATTAACACTTCCCGATATCTATCCGACCTATATTTTTTAATAAAACGGTTTGATAAAAACATCATATGGAATAATCAACGTTTATTTTATTCAAAATTATGAGTTCAATACAAAAATTTCACAAATATTACTTTTCACTATATCGCTAATAAGATCAAAATATATTTAATCATAATCAGTGATTGATTTCCGATTCCTTTCATAGAACCCATAAATATAAATAAAATTCGTTCGAATTTATGAAAACTAAAAATACGTTACGTTATCAGTCATTTCGTAGAAAAAATGCTCTTTTTTCTTGATTAATTAATAAATTTATTTAAATTCTAATATATATACAACAAACATACAACTGTACATAAAATGAACTTGAGATTATTGATCAATTTTTATTTATTTTTGTTTTTTTTCTTCTTTTTTTCGATTTTCTTTCGATTTTTTGCTTGTCATCGTTACGCAGCTAAAGCGATCGAACGATTTAATGTGAATCAAAATAACAAAAGAAAATATTTTTTTTATTTATATTGAAATTTATTTAAACGATATTTAAACATGTTAACTTATGTTAAGAGATATAGACAAAATTTATCGATTTTGGATGATAATAAAGAGCCATCGATCGTGCTGATATTTTTATTCAGATGTAAAAATAATTTAGACAAAACTGACCTGAGATAACATTCTAGTGAATTAAAATTGAACTAAAATTGACTAAGAGCTGAACTAGAACTGGACTAGAATTGAACTAGAATTGAACTAGAACTGAACCAGAACTGAACTAGAACTGAACCAGAACTGAACTAGAACTGAACCAGAACTGAACTAGAACTGAAATAGAACTGAACCAGAACTGAACTAGAACTGAGCCAGAACTGAACTAGAAATGAACCTGAACTGAACCAGAACTAAACTAGAACTGAGCCACAACTGAACTAGAAATGAACCTGAACTGAACCAGAACTAAACTAGAACTGAACCAGAACTGAACCAGAACTGAACCTGAACTGAACCAGAACTAAACTAGAACCGAACCAGAACTGAACTAGAACTGAACCAGAACTAAACTAGAACTGAACCAGAACTGTACTAGAAATGAACCTGAACTGAACCAGAACTAAACTAGAACTGAGCCACAACTGAACTAGAAATGAACCTGAACTGAACCAGAACTAAACTAGAACTGAACCAGAACTGAACCTGAACTGAACCTGAACTGAACCAGAACTAAACTAGAACCGAACCAGAACTGAAATAGAACTGAACCAGAACTGAACTAGAACTGAGCCAGAACTGAACTAGAAATGAACCTGAACTGAACCAGAACTAAACTAGAACTGAGCCACAACTGAACTAGAAATGAACCTGAACTGAACCAGAACTAAACTAGAACTGAGCCACAACTGAACTAGAAATGAACCTGAACTGAACCAGAACTAAACTAGAACCGAACCAGAACTGAACTAGAACTGAACCAGAACTAAACTAGAACTGAACCAGAACTGTACTAGAACTGAACCAGAACTGAACCTGAAATGAACCTGAACTGAACTAGAACTAAACCAGAACTGAACTAGAACTGAAATAGAATTGAATTAGAACTGAACTAGAAATAAACCTGGACTGAACCAGAACTAAACTAGAACTGAGCCACAACTGAACTAGAAATGAACCTGAACTGAACCAGAACTAAACTAGAACTGAACCAGAACTGAACTAGAACTGAACCAGAACTGAACTAGAACTGAACCAGAACTGAACCTGAAATGAACCTGAACTGAACCAGAACTAAACTAGAACTGAACCAGAACTGAAATAGATTTGAATTAGAACTGAACTAGAAATGAACTAGAACTGAAATAGAACTGAACCAGAACTGAACTAGAACTGAACCAGAACTGAACTAGAACTGAACTAGAACTGAGCCAGAACTGAACTAGAAATGAACCTGGACTGAACCAGAACTAAACTAGAACTGAGCCACAACTGAACTAGAAATGAACCTGAACTGAACCAGAACTAAACTAGAACTGAACCAGAACTGAACTAGAACTGAACCAGAACTGAACTAGAACTGAGCCAGAACTGAACTAGAAATGAACCTGGACTGAACCAGAACTAAACTAGAACTGAGCCACAACTGAACTAGAAATGAACCTGAACTGAACCAGAACTAAACTAGAACTGAACCAGAACTGAACTAGAACTGAACCAGAACTGAACTAGAACTGAACCAGAACTGAACCTGAAATGAACCTGAACTGAAATAGAATTGAATTAGAACTGACATAAAACTGAACAAGGAATGGGCTAGAGCTGAAATAGAAAAAAAAATAGAACTAGAACTTAACTTGAAGTAGAACTGAACAAAAAATAAACTAAAACTGCTTAAATTGGAAGTAAAGAAAACTACAAACTTATAGTCTTCTTTGATGTGCATTTTAAAGCATGTTGTATTGCCTGATTAAAACTTTGCTTAATGGTCATTTTAGTTTTGGAATCGGGAATTATAGTTCATAGTATGTGTGCAGGACATACAAATTCATATTGAAATCACTTTGGTAGCTGCTTGCGAATATTCCCCAAGGAATTTAAAACAAAATCATGTCAAATTGCTTCTTCGTACGGACCAATAAGGGAAGTCCAAAATCGTAGAGTTAGTCAAACGTAGAACTCAGTCCAAAGTGTTCAAAAATTAAGAAATGTTTTGTAAAATCAAGAGCCTGAATGAGCTTCTGATAAATGAAATGCGAATTCAAGAGGTACAAACCAAAACAGATAAAAAAGCAAGATCACACAAGAGTTTCATATTTAAGAAAATAACTTATATCTTCAAACATGAGAGCTTTGAATGAAGTTGAGATATCAGGAATAAAAGCTCTAGATTTTAAACAGAAAATATTAAAAAAGGTTTAAAATTCCCGCCAATATGTTATGGACTGACTTGGGGTAAACCTTTATACATTAAATGAAACGTCTGAAGGAAGCTGAACTGAAATGTTATACTTAAGTATCTCCAAAAAGTATGAGATACTTAAGTAAGTCCAGGGGCCAGAATGGGCTTGTGATATACATAATGAACGATTTAAAGAAGTAGAAATGATGAAATCCTAAGATATCATGTACAGTTATTCCTCATTCAAGTTCTAAAATGTAACAAAAAAACAAAAAGTCCAAAATATTTAACTTTTGGTAAGACCTGGTCTAAATTTCTGATGATGTTTATGTTAAATCTATATCCTCCATACAAAAAATCAGGTGACCACCTCGAATGAAAGTATAGTTGATGCTGGTTCCAGAAATGCAAACATAATTCTTTTGCTACGCACCAAAATATACTCCTTTTGGTTTTTTGTGTACAGTGCAGTCATTCCAGGTTGGATCCAAAATAAGTTTTATTGTTATGATTCCGAAACGGTTTTATGAAGTCGTTTGATAGATTTCGAATTCAATGTCAATTGATAGTACTCACTTCTGTTACTGCAAATTCTTCCCCCTAAGGTCCTACTATTTCTATACAGGTAGAACAACCTTTTAAGACATACTAAGATAAGCATTTGAAGCAGTCAATCTTCATTGTTATTAAAAAATCAACGATACACAATTTGCTTCGATATGGCTGCATATTGGGGCGTGGCTAATAATGTTAGCATTTCTGAAAAGAGCATCAAGTATTCTTGCATTCTAGGGGGCGGAAGAAAAGTTTACACAGACCTGAAAGAAAATTTGAAAGCTATTAAGGGGCTGCTTAATAGATTCTCGGGATATATGCTACGACAAGTATAAAGTAATTTAAAAATTTTTACACCGAATTTATAAATTGGACAGAGATTGTGAAAAGAGATCTCAAATCTGTATAGGTTATATAAAAACGGTTCTAGTGAATCATACTACGATATGGGTCTCTTTTAAAGCTCTTGTAAATAAACTCTGTTTTTGAGAATGTTATTGGCTAAAAGTGAATGGTTTTGTGAAACTGTCTATCGGGCGTCTTAAGAGGAGGTGATTAATATTGATTTAGTTGTTGAGCATAGAGCTGATGGAGGCTGTACGTTCTGAGACAATCGGCATTATTCTACATTTCCCAATTTATAAGATTCAAAACTGTTATCTTAAAAGAATAATTACAACAAAATAAATCTCTTATCTGGTAAAATACTTCCAACATACAAACAAATTAAAGCACTTCTTTCTTCATGTGAATTAAACATACAAACATATCTGAAGAGACTCGACCCAAATGTGAATGGTCTCCAATGTTCTATGAAATTTACGTTCCCATTTTATCTTCTTTATTTTTATTTATTTTTTTCAAATAATTTTTTTCTATATAAAAAAAAAATTCATTTTGTATTTGTATCTTAATAAGACGATAGATAAATATGAATGTTTGGCTACAACATGAGTTCTGTATGATGTCAATATGACGGTCTGTCCCTTCGTCTGCCGCTTTCGACAGACGAACAAACAAAAACCAAAAACAAAATGCGAACAATGAAGAGAAAAAAAAACAAGTAAGAATTCTATATTCGGTTATGCCGAACCATCAATACACTCCATCACAAATGCGTTGTGAAGTAAATATGTTATGTATCGTACACATACACTCACAGACTAATACAATATATAATACTTCATGAATTATGAAATTAGTTATATTTTCGACTATAATTTTTTTCCCATCGAACCGATTTCGATAGTTTTTAAAAGGCTATAAATTACACTGGAAACCCGACTTGCATCGTTAATAGGAACCGGAGGAACGCGACGCAAATCGAATTAATTTTTTCCAAAAAAATGCACTAAAATTTAATTTATTGGGGAAAATATTCAACACAACTCAAAAAAATGTTGTTGAACTGTTGTTGTCTTCGAAATTATCAGAATTTACGTTAATACGAGATCCCGTATTTTTCTTAAGGTCGGTGTAAATTACTAATAAGGGAAAGTATCTTGTTAAGATTGAAGGTGTTGACAATTTCAGTTAATTGATTTATATTATCTCTGTGTATGTTGCAAATTGTTCTTACTGCTGCGGGTGCTAGTCCAAATACGCTTCCCATATTACGAGCCTTTTCTTCCGATTTAAAAGGTTTTATTATCTCTAATTTTATTCCAAATGTTTTACTTTTTTATCTTACGTTCTTAATGTACTTTGACGAATCACACACTCACTTAGCTTTGCACTTATATAACAATGGAAAGCGAATCCGACTTATTTCACGTAATCTGAAAACTTAACGTACAAGTAACGATAAGTGTTACCAGTGATGACAAAAATGGTTATCCACAATGCTGCTGTATAAAAATTTTAAGCGTTTCTAGCGACACAAATCGAAATCAAAACGATGCAAATTGGGATTAAAACGACGCAAGTCGAAATTGCAACGATGCAACTCGAATTTTTCCAATTCAATGCAAATTGGGACGACATAAGTCGGAGCTCTAGGGTTTATTAGACCTAATATTATGATAAAATCTTATTATGTTTTGTTAGAGGTTTCCTCACAAATATACTGAACCGATTTGGCTGAGCTCTGCCAAACTTCATTGAGCTCTGAGGTTTCCTCAGACATCGGTCTATATCTTAGAGTTTTCCTCACACATCGATCTATATCTGAACCGATTTTTCTGAGATCTGCCAGGCTTCATTAAGCTCTGTGGATGTGACAGTGCCAACAACAGACAGACAGACGTACATAGCTAATTCGACTAATATTTTGATTTAATACAAGAATATATATACATTGCGGGATCTGAGATGGCTCCTTCTTAGCGTTACATACGAAATGAAAAAGTAAATATACCCTCTTCACCATTTGTGAGGATGGAGGGTTTAATTAAAATGAAATCATTTCTCTCATCACACGTTTTTCATATTTGAATTTCTGCGAATTCTTTGAATAAAGATATCGAGAGGACGTGCAGCCGGGAAAGAGGCTCGTCATGCAAACAAATATTTACAGTGAGTGACAGCATACACGTATTCATACATCCGTCTCTGTCTAAATACGGATTAAAGTTTAATTTGATTTCTTTTGTTTCCATTTTTTATCTCTCTGTGAGTTTTTATTCGCATTTTTTTTCGTTTTCGTCTTTAATATTTTATTTGTTCATACTAAAATCGAATTAAAAATAAATAACAAATTAACAATTCCACTCCTTAAGTAAGCGACTGACTAAATGGTTCAATGGTTTACAGTGTGACACGAACAGTGGGTGCAGAAAGTAAGTGTAAAGGGAAAATGAATTTAAGAAAGAAATTTTAAACAGAATCTTCTCTTTTCTAAAGAGCGAAAAATTTCGATAAAATTTTCTTTAGAGAGAAAAATTTCCACAAAATTTTTTTGTAGAAAAACAAAATTCGATAAAATTTTCTTTAGAGGGAAAAATTTCGACAAAATTTTCTATGAAGAAGCAAATTTCGACAAAAAATTTTGAAAAAAATTTATAGGAAAAATTTTCTATAGAGAAAAAAAATTTCGACAAAACTTTTTTAGAGAGAAAAAAATTCCACAAAATTTTCTATAGATGAAAAACTTTTGACAAATAACTTTTCTATAGAAAATCAAAATTGTAGATAACTTTTCTATAGAGAATTAAAGTTATCGATATCATTTCTATAGAAAATCAAGGTTATCGATAAACTTTTCTATAGAAAATCAAAGTTATCGATAACTTTTCTATAGAAAATCAAAGTTATCGATAACTTTTCTATAGAAAATCAAAGTTATCGATAACTTTTCTATAGAAAATCAAAGTTATCGATAACTTTTCTATAGAAAATCAAAGTTATCGATAACTTTTCTATAGAAAATCAAAGTTATCGATAACTTTTCTATAGAAAATCAAAGTTATCGATAACTTTTCTATAGAAAATCAAAGTTATCGATAACTTTTCTATAGAAAATCAAAGTTATCGATAACTTTTCTATAGAAAATCAAAGTTATCGATAACTTTTCTATAGAAAATCAAAGTTATCGATAACTTTTCTATAGAAAATCAAAGTTATCGATAACTTTCTATAGAAAATCAAAGTTATCGATAACTTTTCTATAGAAAATCAAAGTTATCGATAACTTTTCTATAGAAAATCAAAGTTATCGATAACTTTTCTATAGAAAATCAAAGTTATCGATAACTTTTCTATAGAAAATCAAAGTTATCGATAACTTTTCTATAGAAAATCAAAGTTATCGATAACTTTTCTATAGAAAATCAAAGTTATCGATAACTTTTCTATAGAAAATCAAAGTTATCGATAACTTTTCTATAGAAAATCAAAGTTATCGATAACTTTTCTATAGAAAATCAAAGTTATCGAAATTTCGAATAATTTTTTCTATAGAGAAAATTTTTATAAAATGGTTTATGGAGGAAAATTTATTATAAATTAAAGTTATCGATAACATTTTCTTTAAACATATTTATCTACGCATTTTATTTGTCTTCACTGTTAAATTTCACTGCACGTTTTTGGCAGAGTGTACATTTGTTTGTGTGCAATCTTGTGGGTTTATTATATATACTTTTTTGTTATTTATATACATTTACACAAACATATTTTTTTTTAAAGTTCATATACAAAAATATGTATATTTTTATAATAAAAATTCATTTAGACTGACGTAATACCTCACGCGATTCGAGCGTGTCAGCGATATTCAAACATCATCAACTTAAATTTCATTTCTCATTGAAAAGTCACGTGTTGTTGTTATAAATTCCATAAAAAAGTTAATTAATATTTTTGACTACAAAAAAATAAAACACGAGTTCTACATCTCTCTGAGGTAAGAGATAATTCGACGGACTCGAGCTTAAACGAAACGAAACAAAAATATCGAATTATTATTTTTTTTTTTTATTTAAAGTCGTAAAAAATTAAACGAGTTTCTTTGAAAATTTTGAAAAAATGAAACGAAAAATGTTTTTTTGTTGGTGAATGAATTTTTAAAAAATTCCATTCGTAAATTAATGGTGAAGAGATGAATCTGATTGTTGGTGTTCACGTATTGCAGTGTTTTAAATGAAAAATGGAAATAAATCTGTAACTTCCAAACGGCATGTTCGATTTCAATAAAATTTCACATAGTGATAGTATAAGTGTAGCCGAGTTTAAGTTTTGATCTTGGACTTAGTAGACTTAACGGAGTTTGATCCACAGGGTTCCAAAGTTTGTCACCTCGGGCCATAAAAATATTTAAAGTAATCCAGGTTCCTTATAACTGAACCGATTTTATATTTAAATATTTAAAAGAATCCAAGTTCCTTATATCTGAACCGATTTCAAAGATTTTTATATGAGTGAATTTTGCTAAATATATTTACCAAGAGCTGTAATGTTTCGATCATTATTTATGGCACACGGAAGGGTAAAGTTAGACAAATTATATATCAATGTATCGGGAATTATGTCTATTTTTAATAATGTATATCATTATATGACAACAATAAAATTCGTTGCACATTTTGTGCCATTGAAAGACTTGTTTTTTTTACAATTTATTCAGATTTGTACTTCAAATAAAATTGTTGTTGGACAACCTGTCTTTATAAGATTTTGCATATAAATAGATTTTTTGACACTTAACAGGAAAATCTAAATATTAATTTGTTTACTTTAGAAATTAATCCCGTAATTCCCAAAAAAACTTTCAAAAAATCCCAAAAATTTATTGTTTTACATTTTTACTATATCTTTCCAACCGAGATATTGGGGAGTCAAAAATTCTATTACTAACAACTTTAGAACATAACAAGCTTTGAAGAAAACATAAGTTTTTTTTTTAATTTCAGTTTTGCGATTTGAGAAATTAAACCAGAAATAAGTGTTTTGAGAAAAATAGGTTGAATTTCAGAAACTCTGGTTCTGCCAAAATTGAAGCTTTTTAAATTTTTTTACATAACAAAAAAGCCTATGAAGTAACCTTTCAGACCAGTATAAATATGATATAGTTTACTTAAGAAACAATTTTTATAACTTTTAAAGATTGAAACTAATTTTTTTGGCAAAAAATCGGCCAAAAATCTGATTTTTTTAAATTCATATTAAAAGTCTTATAACTTTAAATTCCATGAATATATTTCCAATTATTTTTATAAAATTTTGTCATTAGTTCTTAATAAAAAATTGGTTTAAATTTTAGCCGCTTTAACTTTAAAACTTTGCCAAGATCAGTTGAAAAGTAAAATATACAGAATCCCTTCATATAGCAAGAACCATTTATATAAAAAATTTTTAAAATCAGTTCAGAAATAAAGAATCTTTATCGTTTTAAATATTTTTATGATCCGGGGTGACCAACTTTGGGACCCTGTGAACCGATCCCTATGAGGTTCACAAACTTCAAGCTCAAAACTTAAACTCCCCTACACTTCTACTTATACTATATGAAATTTAATTCAAATCGGATCAGCCGTTCGAAAGTTACAGATTTATAACCATTTTCTGTGAGTGCAAGTTACGATCATGATCATTATAATGATCAGATGAGATGATCTTTTTTTCAAAAAGGTAGAGAGAGAGAGAGAGAGAGAGAGATAACAATTACAATATATTTTTTACTTTGTAAAATTCTATTTAAAAAAATTTATTTCAAATTTTTCCTATTGAAATTGAAATAATAAATAAAATAAATAAAATACGAATAATTTATTTTTTTTTTCAAAATTAATTATCAGTTTTATTGACAAAATTTCCATAAAAAGTTAAAAAATAAAAATAAAATTTAATTTATGTTTAATTAAATTAAACAAAAATGTCAAACGAAACGTCTATTTATAGACAACAAACCACAGACGTTGACATTGTCAACGATTAATTGAATTTATAAAGACGTTTTTTTTTGGTTTGATATCGAGTAGTTTTCCAATATGGAAATTTTCTTGTTGATTTTAATAATTTTCACTTAAAAATAAAAAATAC
>PYHX02000467.1:68691508-68741329 GCA_004302925.2 Cochliomyia hominivorax
TTACACAATTGAATACAATATTTAAACGATTTTCTCAAATATAACAGAGGAACACATAATGAGTCATGAAGCGATTTTGATTAATTCGAAGCTTTTAGAATTAAAAATTTAATTGTAATTTGTCGCTCTATAATTGATTATTTTATGAAAGTTTTTGTTTAGCTTAAAGATTGCTTGATTAGTAGTGTTCTATATTTTAAATACTGAACCGATTTTGCTGGTTTTAAATAGGAAACATCTCAGGACTATAATCAAATTTCATTAAGATCAATTATAGCGGATGTGAGCGTGCAACAACATACAGATAGACGGAGACAGCTAAATCGACTCAGATTGTGATTTGATGCAATAATATATATAAGACGATTCCTTCCTTGTGTTACACATGGAATGCCAAAGTTAATATACCCACTTGTGGTGGTGTAGAGTTCAAAAATATTCCATTTCACATTTAAGTTAAATATAATTTTTTAATACTTTTTTGTTTAAAAAGCTTTTGTATTTATTTAATCATATTGTTGTTAACTTATATTTGTAAATTTTTTTTTTAATTTAATTAAAATTAACACACACTCAGTTCTTAAACGGCATAAAATAAAAAGTTTGTTTTTAATTGTTTTTAAAAGTAAAACAAAACAAAAAACTGGTTATTTCCAGTAGTTCTTATCTGTATTATTTTCAATTTAAAAATACTTTAAATGCAAAATAAACAAAAAATATTTATAATAAAAACCCTTTAGGAATTAAAGAATTTATAAAATATTAAATAAAATGGCAGCAAAAATACAATAAATTTTATTAGAGATTAAAAAAATGTTTTTTGAGGTTATTTTTTTAAATCATAAAATAGTATCACGAAGATTTGACATTGGATTAGAATCCAAAGTTATGATCACAGTTAAGAATTTTAGTTAGTAGGTGGTGTCTTATTTTGTGCCTTTAAAAGGTCAGTTATAGGATGCAGTATTGACTGCCTCTTTCATATTGCCAAAACTTTGCATTCACTTTGCTATTTGTATTAAAATAATGACCTCAAACGGACAACATATTATTTCAAATTGTGAAGAAACAAAATTAAAGCCTTAGATACCCTATTTTTGTGCCCTTTTAGCTACTTATAGGAACAGGTTACGTTTCTCCTCTTTGTAAATTTAATTCTTCTATTTTACTTCAACTTTATACAAAAATGTATTTTATTATAATATTTCATTAAAGTTATAGATTTATTTACAAGAAAAATTGATAATAATCGGTCTCCATAGATACATAAATATCTCATCTCCCGTTATGAGTCCAAACATTTTTAAAAGCATAACAATTTGACTCCAAGGAAGGGAATAACACACATTTTTATTGTTTTGATGTCATTTTATTTGTTTATTTTGGACTCTGAGTACGTGAGTTCAAGTGTGAATATGTTATAAATAAAAATGTTTACGTGACTGCATTAGTAATGCTAATGGTGGTCATTTTTATTTTTTTTAATTATAAATACTTTTCATTTTTGGAATTTTTATTTTATTTATAGCGTTTATTGCAATTTAAACTTATTTAGTTAATATAAACATTAGGATTTTATTAATTTATGATTTATAATTTATAATAGCATTCTCACTTGTTTTAATATCACTTTTAATTTTCATTTATTTTCACAGATATTTTTTATTTATTATTTTATTTATCATTTCTTAATTTGTATATTTTTAACGTTTTATTTATTTTTATTTTAATAAAATTTTTTAATGTGTTGCTTTACAAACGTGTTGTTCTTATTGAACATTTGCTTTATAAAATTATAATATTTTCTATTTTTTTATTCAAATTAATAATTTTAGAAAATATTAAACAAATGTAGCAAAAAACAAACACATATTTTAATTGAAATAATTTAAAAAAAATCCTCAAAAATTTTTTAATATTAAATTTTAAAACACTTTTTTAATGATCGTTTTCACTAAATTTAATTTGATTTTGTATTTATGTTTTTATTATTATTTAAAAAAAGAATTAAGTAAAAGTTTCAACTTCCTGTTGTTGTTATGCATTTATTTGCTGTTGTTTGTTATTATAAGTTCCACCATTTTGTTTTATAATTAATGTTGATAACAAGATCCCGAAATCGAAAACAACGAGAGCCAGTTGAATATTATTAATATCACAAACAAAAATGTTAATTGTTATTAAGAATATATAAATATATTTATATAAAACAGCTGGCTCATCGCCCAACAAACCCGAGATCTTAGATTCTGATAAGAAAACAATAAAATAATATTTTAACTCTTATTAACACATAACATTATTCTCTCTCATGCTCACTCTTTTTTAACTCTTCAGGTTAAATGTAATTGTTTGTAATGACTTGGTAACATTTTTGTTGTTATTTGTTTACTTTTATGATTTACTGTTATATCGGTTTACATTCATATTTCATTTATGACATTTGCCAGTGAATCCAGGGTTGTATTAATTAAACAGTGTTGTAATTTATAACATTTGCAATACTTTTTTTTAATTTCTTTCATTTTAATTAAGTTGTTTATTTTTATAAATAAATTTTGTTGTTTTAACTATATTTTTTTTAGATTATGTTGTTGTATATATTTTTTAATTTATTTTTGTTAAGTCGCATGACTTGTTACCATAAATTTCACAGGTTTTTTTTCGTATAAATATTTTTTGTTGTTTTTTTTATTTATAAATATTGTTAATATGTATGAAAATGTATATGTATCATCACCATTGACGTTTATAATATCTGATATATATTTATATTGATCTACATATATATATGTATAATATATTTTTTCTTTTTAATAAAAAAACACATTTATTTGCTTTTGTTTTGATAACGAATGATATCAGTTTTTTCTTGTTCTTACTTATTAATATTTTATTTTATTATTATTATTATTTTTTTATATTGTCAACAAAAGATATATCAACAAAGTAAATATACCAATAAAGTAAATATTTTTTAATGCGTCATTATTAGAAATTATCGAATCAGAAAAAAAATATTTCAATATTTTTTTGTCAAAGATTTTCAAAATCTAATAAAAAGTAAGAATTCTATATTCAGCTATGCCGAATCTTCAATACCCTTCATCACAAATGCATTAAGTTTCGTACATACACTACACAATTTGTCAATTTTACGAAAGTTCTTCGCTTGAACTTGAAGTGGTTGTCCCAGACATCGGTCTATATCTTTTTATATACTGAGAGAAACTTCTCAGCACTATAACTAAATCGACTCAGATTTTGATATAAGGTTTCGATGACTCCTTTCTAACGTTATACACTGAATGAGAAAGTAAATACACCCTCTTTACCACTTGTGGTGGTGGAGGGTGTAAAAAGTAAGAAATATAGACATCAAATTAAAATAAAATCAAAAATATTTTTAAAAAATCGACAGAAAAAATATTGTGTCATAACCTAAATTTAAAATTTTTTTATTAAATAAAAATTTTTATTGAAATTTCCTGTTTAATAAAATCTTTTCATAAATTATTTATTAATTGAAAATAATAATGAATAATATAATTGTATTTATAACAAATCACGTTTTATTTTCAATCGTTTTAGACGAAAACAAGGCATTTGTTGTATTTGTTTTTTCCCCTAAAGTGTTTACACGTTTCTAAAATGGCTACCAGAAATTTCTAATAAATAAATTTTAATAAATTTATAGACAAACAATACAACTGTTTAACCTAAAGAAGACAACTTAAAAAATTATTGTTGCCATGTCAAAAGACAGAAAAATATTAGCATTTTTTTATGACAGTGTATGATAAAAGTGTGTGTGTACCAAAATAAAAAAATATATTTTTTTGAGATAAAAACGTACCCAGTTTCTGGGAAAAAAATTAGAAAAATGTTAAAATTAATTTAAACTTAAAGCTTTTGCTAAGAGTTTTTTCGTATAACTTTTAAAAATTGCTTAGAGGAATTTCGATTTAGGTGAAATTTTTGGTAATGGTATATACGCTTTAAACAAGTATTTGATATCTAAGAAAACCTTAGAACTTGATGATGTACCATCAATAAAGAAAATTGAAATATGTTATTTTACGGCAATTTTGTTTTCGCAATTCTAAAATAATTTTTCATAAATTTATTCACAATAACGAGAATTGAAACAAATGCCCATTTTCCTATCCGATTCATATATTATCTAAGGGTTCTTGCAGCATATTATTAAGAATTTCGTAAGGAATCTGTTACATGTTTTTAAATATATGGAACCATATTAAGCCACCAACGCCAAGGAAACTTAAAAAAGACAACTAAAAATGGATTTAAATTTATTTCGGAAACTATAAAAGAAAAAACAAAAAACATATTTATATATGATTATATATAGATTTTGATTATATATAGATTTTTGCAACATTTTACAAAAACTCTATATTCCGAGATTGCCAACTTTGGAAGAGTACCCACTACCTCCAATGACAGTTAAGGTCCATGGAGGTAGTAGGTGTTGTCAACATGAATTTCCAATTTTGTTAAATTAAAAACAAAATATTTCAAACGGTTCATAAGTTACAAAATTATTAATTAAAATTGCAAATTTTCAGAAGATCTTTATATCTCGAGATGTCTAACTTTGGAAAGCCACCCTTAGCCTGTTAGAGAGAGCTGTCATTCTTCCAATCACTTTCATAATATCTCAGCTATAATCATGTTAAATTTTATTGAAATATCTCAAACGGTTCGTTTCGTAACCTATAAGGAATGTGTAAAAAAAATTCTTAATTTTCAACATTTAAAAATAGACAAATCCACATTTAACTTATTCAAATCATAGAAATATCTATTTTATTTGCATATTATACATAAATTTATAATAAATTATTAAAGGCAAAAGAAATATTCGTTTGTTACTACTAAACAACAAAATAATCAAAAACGTGGGCATCATTTAAAACACAAAAAAATAAATAAATAAAATCTATTTTTGTATTTATTTAATACATTATTCATTTCATTTCATTTCATTTCTTTTGTTTTTTTTTTGCGTTTTGTAGCTAAAATGTTAAATAATAAAACGCACGATAAAATAAACGTGATATTTAAATAGACAAACAAAAAATATCATAACACTTTTCATTAGCCAGCCATTTTTGTTATTATCACAGAATATAACCTTGTATTTTTTTCTAAATCAAAAAATACAAAAAAACAACATACTTTTTTTTAATTTTCTGGTTAATTACTGCACTTTTTTACAACTCTGTTAAGAAGATTTGTTTACATTAACTTTTTGAGTTAAAAGAAAAAATGGCTGCACTCCCTCTTCTCTTTGTTATTCATACACTTGTTTATTTACTTCATAATTTTAACTGTGTCATACATTAATATTGTTGTTGTTATTGTTGTTGTTGTTTTTGTTGTTACTTTAAGTCTATTTATTTGAGGTTAAAAAATTACATTTTATTTATTTGTTTAATTTAAATTTTATTCAATGTTTTTATAGCTAAATATATGAGAAATATATATAAAAAGTTTATTTATTCTTAAAATAAAATTTTTAAGAGGGCTCGTTGTTTTTTTTGTGTCTAATGATATAGTTGTTGCTTTTTTGTGTATTTTTATTGAATTGTATTTCGAATGGTTGTTGTCTTGATGGTTTTTATTCACGTGTATGCAATAAACAATATCAATTGTCCTTTAAAAAGGTCATTTGAAACCTGTATTCCAATTTCATTCATTCATTGATTGTTTATCATTAAAATCATTGTTTTTTTATCTGATGTTTTCTTTATCATAAAATGAATTTGTGTATTTTTATACACTTCACCACCACAAGTGGTAAAGAGGGTATATTAACTTTGTCATACCGTGTATAACAGCATGAAGGAATCATCTACAAAACATAATGTATTTACTTCACACGCATTTGTGGTGTAGGACATTGAAGATTCTAAGCCCTTTTGTAGTTTGGAAAACTATATGGCAACCTAAGTAGTTTTTTAGTTTTATAACTTAAAACTAGGAGTTTCCATTTCCTCTAAATGATGTCAATAATTAAAATAAATGACGCACTTTTTTAATTAATATTTAAATATAGATTTTCGGATTTTGATTATTCATTAACAAATCGTAAAGACATCTTCCACCCCTCTTTAAATATATATATTTTTTAATTAATTAATTAATAAACAAATGATCCTTAAAAACGAGACAATAATGTTGTATATACAATTATTTATATTTAAATATAAATTAAGGAGCATTTTCCTTTTCTTTCTTTTCTTTTCTTTATATATAAAATCTATATATATAGATATGTCTGCTTATAGATAAAAAAGGAATAAAGAAAACGACCTTGAGGTTTTTTTTTAGAAAAAAATATATATTAATAAAAAAAAAGAAAAAAAATTATATAGAACTAAAAATACGTAAATAATGGGAGCAAAAATATCAGGCTAACACATACATACATACTTAGGTGTATATGTTATAAAGAAACAAAATCATAAAAATAGATATTCAATAGGGAATATTAAAGAAAAACTTACTTCTCATACTTCACCGAGTGTGGAGCATGTCCGTTTGCTTCGCTCCAATACGGTTCCATAATTTCGCTTTTAATTTTCTGGCTTCTGCTAATAAACGTTTCTTTCTCAATGATGTTGTTGTTGTTGTTATGCAGCTGATATTGTCTATAAACTCTGGAAATATCTTTAGAATTCAACGTCTTTAAGGACGAGGAATTTGATGATAAGATAGATGTTGATGAAGTTGTTGTTGTTGTTGCAGTTAATAATTTATTATAATAATCAGTTGTTGTTGTTGCTGTTGTGGGTAATAAACAGGCAGCGTTGCTGGTTGTTAAAGGCAGCTTGGGCGCTTTGAAAACAATTTGCTGTTGTGGTGGAATGTTGAACGTTTTTTTTATGCAGATTAATTAAAATAAAAATTTATTTCTTTTAAGTTTTTTTTTATATTTTGTTTTTTGTTAGATTTTTTAATTTGTTTTAAATTTATTTAAAATTTATTCAAACAGGTTGTTGTTTTGTGGTGGTTAAAAATTCAACTGAGTAAATTTTTTATATTTTTTTCTTTGTTTTTGTTTAAGGAATATTTTTTTTTTGAAACTGTAATGTGAGAGCTTTTGGAGAATAATTTTGTATTTAAGTTTTGTTTCTTTTAAAAAGGTGGGTTTTTTTCTTTTCAATTAAATGCTTTTTTATTTAAAATTAAAAATTTTCTTAATATTTTAGTTTAGATTCATTTGTTTTTGCTTTTGATGTAAAATTCCTGCTTTTTTATGTTATTTACATATAACTGTGCATTTTTTTAAATTTATATTGAACTTAACACACCTGCAAACAATTACTCATTATTTTAAACTCTCGCTCTCTTTGCTTTTAAACACTTGCACACAAACTCATGCTCTTTCTTAATAACATAAAATTTTTTGTGTTTATTATTTTTCTTTACTGAGAGAACATAAATATTTAAAACGTTTTTTTTTGTATATTTGTTGTTATTGTAATGCTTATATTTTTTCTGTTAAGCAACTCTCACTGGTTGTTTGTTGTTGCTGTTGTTGTGGGTTTTTGTATTCACTAGATATTTCTTTTTATTTTTTGTACACACTTTTTTGTCGTTAACACTAAAATACCAAAGTCCACACGAACAATCACGAGTAGAGTAAGAGTAGTTGTGTGCCGAATTTGTGTTATTGTTGCTTTTGTCGTTAGTTTAGGTTATTGTTGTTGTTGTTGTTGTTGTTTTTGTGTTGAGATTTGATTTCGAAATAATTTTTTTTTGTGAATTTTTCCTTTGTTACAAACACACACTTAACTTTATATATATAAAATTTTTCAACACGTCTTTTATGTATGACTTTTTTAATGCTTTAAAAACGTGAGCGTTTAATTTTTTTAGACTTTAATTTAAATACAAAAATGTGTTTATTTTATTTATTTGTTATAATCATTTAAGAAAAAAAACTTGTTTACTAAAGAAATTTTTATTTAAACTTTTGGAATTTTCCATAAGTTGATTTTGTTGTTGTTTTGATTTTAAGATTTTCTTTATTTTTTTTTAATTTTTTATTATTTTTTAACAGGCACCGCCCGGTTTTTTATTTAAATTTTTATTAATTACAAAAAATATATATTTTAACACCTGTTTTATTTAAATTTTTTATTTTATTTTTTTAACACTTTTTTTTGGCAGATTTTTTTTTCCAAATTTTGACTCTAAATTATTTTTCCTTAAAACGTGTTTTTTTTGCTGTCTGCTGCTGATAATTAAACACGTCTAATTTTTTCACTTTTTCACGTTTTTTCTTGCTTTTAATTTTAAATAATTCACAACCTTTTTTTAAACACTTTTTTTAGCAAATTTCAATTCACTTGTTTTTCCATTAAAATTTTTTTAATTTTTTAATTATTTCACTTGTTTCTTTTTATTAAAAATATTTTTTATTTATTTTTTATACAAAATTATTTTTTAATTTGTTGCGCTATTTTGTAATAAAAATAACTTCACCCGTTTGCCACCAGTGACTGAATTGAAATGAATTGTATTTAAGGAAATTTTCTAAAATTAACACGAGACTTTTATATTCATTATGCTCAAAACAAAAAAACACACACACACTCTTACATACATATCTACTTTGCTCTTTTACCCATACACTCTCATTTACTCACATATATGTATGGTCATATTCGTAAGATACTCTATCTATTGAAAACGTTGTATTGTGATGTGTTGTTGTCGTCGTCGTTGTTGGTCGTGCTAGAGTCAGCTTGTATTTTGGTGTGGTGCTGGGTCTTTCTGTTGCACTTAGTTGTTTTTGTTATTGTTGCTGCCGTTAGCGATAAGTTGTCAGACACACAAAATGATGTATAAAACCGAACCTAAAACTCTCATACTCATAAGAGATTTTTTTCTTTGTGTTTTTTGTAATCAACCCAATAGGAATTTTGTAAACAAGTGATAACGACGTCTTTTCTAGATTCTAGAATTTTTTAAGATATAAAATTTTAAACAAATATTTGGTATACAAGTTCAAAATGACAGCGCTTTAAGTTTTATAACAAAATGAGTTAATACACTATTGCAATTATTCTACAGTGAAAATAACACTGTAACTTTGGAACTGCTAAATATTTTTCCATGAAATTTCACCTGTATTTTCTTAAAGTGTTTTTCAAATACAAACTAAAATACGGAAAACAACTAAAATACGGAAAAAAGTTCTATAAATTTGGAACTAATAAAAAATTTCACAAAACTCAACTTGGACCTACAAAAAGTTGGCCAAGCATTCAAAGGGTTATCGTCAAACTGTTTCCGATGGTGTAAAACAGTAACGGAAGAACTTGTCCGTTTATAGAAAACCTGGTTCAGGCAGAAGGAATGGTCCACATGATGATTTTGTACCAAAAAATCTCGATTTTCTTAGTAACACTTCTAATCATATAAAGACAATGTAACACATCTGCCAGATCGTGAGATATTAATCACAACAATCAAAATGACTCTACATCTAAGTTCTTTCAAGAAAAGTGTTATAATCTCTCTGATCCTTAAATTCCTAACGGGATTTTGTTTACAGCACATTTGTTGTTCGTTTAAAATTAGTTCATGTTCGTTAAAAACGTTTAAACGTGTTCGTTTGAACCAAACACTTGTTTATATTGTCAGATTTATATATTTCAGTTTTTTTCTTATACGATTTTTGTTTCTTTTCTGTTTTTGTAGATTTTTACAATTTTGTGAACTATTTTGTTGTTGTTGTTGTTGCTGTTAAGGCTTTCGTACTCCGATACAAGTTCGTGTGTGAATAAAATTGTTTGTTATAAAAGAAACAAAAAAAAAAAATACTGAAAGAAAATTATATGAATTCAAAACAACGTTATAGATACTTTACGAACGTAATTACACATACAAACATACATACAAATTTACATACAAACACATTGAGAATGTTTTATAAATATGTATGAGGATGGTTTGAAGAGTTTGTTGTGTTCATAATAGTTTTTTTGCACTTAAGTATTTTTGGTTTAAGCCTAATGCAAGTTAAGAGGTCAAAGGTCATAACTTCGATAGAGTATAGTGCAGACATAAATCTATATTAGAGTCCAGACTGTAATATATGTTGTAACCAAATTATTATCAAGATTATAATCCAGATTTAAATCAAGATTACAGTCCAGACAAATTATTCAGAATTTCGAGAAGAATATCAAGATCAGAGACAAATAATTATCACAATCTATACAAGAAAGCTAGGGAAAGCCTCCAAGGTCTCTATACATAGAATGAAAGAGGATAAGCTTAACGCAGTTAAGCAAGAAAGTGGATTTTAATTCATGGGATAATCTATATCGTATAGTAAGGTTGCGCTTAAAGAGCCAGACGACACCACATGTGGCATGTTCACGACTTCTTCGAAGGATAGTTGACTATCCAGACCAGAGTATAGATCTAAATCCATGGGGAGATATCTATTGCAAAATAATCTCACAACATTTCCAATTTAATGAGAGAGACATTTCCAGAGTTTAATGAGAGTCCATTTAAGGTGGCGTTAAATGGAAAATAAGTATTTGTCAATAACTCCCTTAGGAGAGGGTTATTTTCGAATATCTAAAAGAAACAGAATTTAGTCTTGTATAGAACCTATAGGACTATGGTTCTTGCTTTCCCATTTGACCTGTTCGCTTACTGACTGCAATAGAGAAGATTTTGGAGAACATAATATATAATAGATGCTATATCGGAAAGACAGTATGGATTTCGAAAGGCCAGATCAACAATTCACGCCATTGGCAAGGCATTGCATTTGTAGCCATATGGGCAAAATTTCAAAAAGGAAGTACAGTGCAGTATAGACCATAGTCCGGACTATAGTCTAGACTACAGTATAGACCATAGTCCAGACTACAGTATAGACCATAGTCCGGACTATAGTCCAGACTACAGTATAGACCATAGTCCGGACTATAGTCCAGACTACAGTATAGACCATAGTCCGGACTATAGTCCAGACTACAGTATAGACCATAGTCCGGACTATAGTCCAGACTACAGTATAGACCATAGTCCGGACCATAATCCAGACTACAGTATAGACCATAGTCCAGACTATAGTCCAGACTATAGTCCGTACCATAGTCCAGACTACAGTATAGACCATAGTCCAGACTACAGTATAGACCATATTTCAGACTATAGTCCAGACTACAGTATAGACCATAGTCCGGACCATAGTCCAGACTACAGTATAGACCATAGTTCGGACCATAGTCCAGACTACAGTATAGACCATAGTCCGGACCATAGTCCAGACTACAGTGTAGACCATAGTCCGGACCATAGTCCAGACAACAGTATAGACCATAGTCCGGACTATAGTCCAGACTACAGTATAGACCATAGTCCGGACTATAGTCCAGACCACAGTATAGACCATAGTCCGGACTATAGTCCAGACTACAGTATGGAGGTGGTTTTAGTCAGTAAAAATCCGACATAACCACATGGTACCTTTTGAAGGTTTCCACCTCCAATATAAAAAAAAAAAAGACTACAGTATAGACCATAGTCCGGACTATAGTCCAGACCACAGTATAGACCATAGTCCGGACTATAGTCCAGACTACAGTATAGACCATAGTCCGGACTATAGTCCAGACTACAGTATAGACCATAGTCCGGACTATAGTCCAGACTACAGTATAGACCATAGTCCGGACTATAGTCCAGACTACAGTATAGACCATAGTCCGGACTATAGTCCAGACTACAGTATAGACCATAGTCCGGACTATAGTCCAGACTACAGTATAGACCATGGTTCGGACTATAGTCCAGACTACAGTATAGACCATGGTTCGGACTATAGTCCAGACTACAGTATAGACCATGGTTCGGACTATAGTCCAGACTACAGTATAGACCATAGTCCGGACTATAGTCCAGACTACAGTATAGACCATAGTCCGGACTATAGTATAGACCATAGTCCGGACTATAGTCCAGACTACAGTATAGATCATGGTCCGGACTGTATTCCAGACTACAGTATAGATCATGGTCCGGACTGTATTCCAGACTACAGTATAGACCATTCCTACTTAATTTAAGACTTTTCAGATAACCCTCGTTATTTCGGATTCATATAATCATGTTGTTATGTCTCACTGAAATAGCAACAGCAACAAAAAAATCATAAAAAAACTGAAACGAACAAAAAAACTGCTTCTGTCTGGAATTTTGCTAGGAGAATTTGGAAAAGAAATAAATGAACTGAAATCTATTTGTATAATTGAGTGTGTGTGTGTGTGTGTGAGTGTGAATAAAATAAAATAAAAAAATATATATTGAACGAACGAATTTTTTTTATAATAAAATAAAAATCAAAAGAATTTACAAAAAAAAATCATGTTTCAGTTGGAAGAAAACAAAAATAATTTTTATTAAATAAATTTAAATAAATTAAATAGAAAAAAAGAACAGAAGGAATTTAAAAATGCAAAACGTGTGGATTTTATTAAAATAAAATATTTGATTTATTATAAAAATATTTTAATTTTTTAATGAAATTTAATTAACCCTTAAGCGGACACTAGAGCTTGGCCAGGCTTCCTTTTAATTCAATATAAATTTTAACTGAAATCATTATAATAACTTAGTCGCTGTGGTCATTCTAATAGCTTTCAGCAAATTTTGTATTCATATAGAAACCCGTAGGGCTTGGCCAGAACCTGTTATATTTTCTCTTAAATTAACTAAAACTTAATGAAAGAAATTATTTCCGATCCTTGATCTTAAGACGATCGATTCATTATAAGACGTAACAAGATTTAAATATTTAACAAATTAATACAATTTTACGTACGTGGGAAAGTTCCATCTATTTTGTTAGAGACGGAACAAGGATGTTCTATTCCAAAGTGTCTTGCAATTTTACTTAGATTTGTATATCCCAACTTCTAAAATCATCACAGTGGTTCCAGCAGATTTTGTTGGCCAAAGGTTTCTGCCAGAGCTCATAATCAAGTTAAACATTTTCGATGGGTGTGAAAAGATAATAAAGTCAAAGCTGCTTGACAACTCTTGGTTCCTCTAACAGCCAAGTAAGAGATTCTGAAAGGATCCCAGAAGAGGAGTATAAAAACAAATACCTGATTTTGGTTTGTAGAAATGAACGGAATGTGTCAGTTAATCCCCAATGACAGGTTTTTATAAAGAGTGACAGCCAAATGATTGTCCAAGTAGTCACTACCTTCAATAACACCGTTTCAATTCCTCAAATCAGATTGTCCTTAAAATATGGAAAAAATCTTCATTAATCCTCAACGGAATCTCCCTAAATTATTGAACCCAAATATTTTCGTCACCAAATTTAAAGTTCATCAGCAAATATCGTCTTCATCTTCAAAATAATTTTTTGCTGACATTTTTTCTAAGTTTTTTTTGTTAAAATTCCGATAGGACCAGGGGGAGCGGTACCCCCCATACAAATCAAACATTGTTTATCGAATTTCTAAAGAACTATAAAAGCGATAGTTCTCAAGTTTGATATCAACTATTTCCTCAAGGAATTGTTTTACTGGAAAAAACGTAGAACGGATGGGACCAGGGGAGGAATATCACCTATACAAAGTAAAAATTGATTATTGAATATGTAAAGAACTAAAACGTGAGACTTCTCAATTTTGGTCCCAACAACTTTTTCAACGAACTGTTTTACTGAAGAAAACGTAGGACGAATAAATCCAGGGGAAGGAGTATCACCGAACATAAAATTTTTACAAATCAAAAGAGATCCCAGCTAGGTCTTGGGGTCCGTTTAAGTAAAATCAATTTGGTGTCTGGTTAAGGGTTAAATATTTTTTTGCAATAATTTAATTAAAAATTTAAAAGTTGAAATTAATTTTATAATTTTTTAAACTTCAAATATTATTATTTTTTTTTAAACTTCAAATATTATTAATTTTATTGCATAATCTGAAATTTGTAATTAACACCTTCCTGCATTTATGTCATTTTTGGTTAACGCTTTAATTTTATATCTCTCCCTCACCCTCTCTTCTCCTCCTGCTCAGTTTACTTGAAAGACGCTCTAGTTTTTTACCCTCCACCATCACAAGCGGTGAAGGGTATATTAACTTTGTTATTCCGAGTGTAACGCCCAGAAGGAATCATCTGAGATCCGATAATGTATATATATATTCTTGCAACAAATCAAAATCTGAGTCGATTTAGTTATGTCAGTCTGTCTGTCTGTAGTTCGCATACTCACATCACAAAGCTCAATGAAATTTTGCCTGAGTATTTGATTATGGGGTTGAGAGGTTTCCTATTTAAAACCATCTAAATTGATTGGGTTGGTTGATTAGAAGAGACTCTATAAGTCCCATGCCTGAAGGCATCTACCTAAGCTGCTGTTATCGGCTTTCTGTGCGCTCATCGTATCCATAACAAGGAAATAAGAATCCTGTATTGTGTACAAATTTTCTTAATTTCCTCCAATCAACGTCCCTAAGGTAGGACATGTTTGGTAAAGAGTTCCTAATGAAAGTGCAGGGTCTCTAGGTTGCGAAAACTGGGCAGTGACATAGATAATGTTCCACTGTTTCGGCATCTTCCCTACATACACTGCACATGATGTCTTCGGTAAGATCTATCCGATTAAGATAGTGACGCTCACTTTCAGCAGGTTCAGAATATCTATGGTGTTCCCCATAGTATTCCTGTAGTCTTCCCAATAGTGACAGTATTCACATAGTTCTATGTAACTCGTTTGCCCATTCCTATAGCCTGGACTTCAATGCAATGAATGGCTTTGTATTCTCCAAACTTACAGTCGACAAAAAATCTCGCTTTGTTTGCTACGTTATCTGCCTCTACATTCCCAATCACTTCCACGTGGCCAGGTAGCCAGATAATGTGTACCGTTCTACTTGCCGAAAAATCTTTTTAAATCCTTTTTACAATCTTGGACTTCTTATGAAATCGTCTCATTGGATTCCAATGCCCTGATTGCCCTTTGGCTGTTGGTGAAGATATAAAGGTCTCTGCGTGCCAAAGCGTCCAAGTTCACCTTGGCTCAAGTGACGCACTCCCTGATTGCACGTAGCTCCACTTGAAGTACCGTGTTATGGTCTGGTAAGCGGAGATGTTGTCTGATTCCTCTATAAAGGGACCCAAACTCTGTTCTGTCATCCCGCTTGGAGCCAACGGTTAAGCAATGAGTCCCTGTGCATGATGCAATTTGTCTCAACCCGCTTGGCCGTTATTCTGTCGATTTCTTCCATATCAACATGATATTTAGGCACAGCATCCATAATATGTTGATGATACGATTTGTGATCCCTATTGATCCATTCCCTAATGTTTTGAAGTCTGTACATAAATTTCAACTGGTTGGACACAGAATATTGTTTTCTAATGCTCTGTTAGGTGTTGTATATTAAAAGTTATACTCCGATATCTGAGGCAAAGTTAAAACTGCGTAGAACTTTCGTAAAATTGTCTTTTATAACTTGACAAATTAGAATGAAATTTGCCGTTATATAAAGCTGTATGTACTTCATTACCATTCCATCAATTATATAAATCGATTCAGTTCAAAAAAAAGTTATAACCAAGAATATAACTATTTTAATGACTTATTAAGTGTTGTTGCGTTTTTTTAAGAAAAAGTGAGTGATGTGTGGGTGTGTGTACAAAACATAACGTTTTTACTTCCTTTGTGATGGAGGGTATTGAAGATTCGGCATAACCGAAACATAAAATTCTTACTTGTTATTTATGTGATTTTCTCAGTGTATGAAATCATCCACGAGACAATTAATTAATATTATTTCTTTTTCTATTTGTTTACAGTTATGTTTTTTTCGCCATATTTATATTTCTGTCAAGATAAAAGAGTCAATTAAATATTTTTATTTATTTTTTTAATGTTGAAATACTTTAAAAGGAAAGTTAATTTGTTTGTTTGTTTGTTTCACCTGAGTGAAATTTGTTACAGATACGAAATTTTGAGAGGTTATGAGAGAGTTAAACAAATTATATAATTTCCTATTGATTTTTATAGGACTCTGGGTTACAAACAAAAAATCAAGTTAATTAAAATTTTTGGAAATAAGATCGATCATTAGTGAGAGGATCGTTTTTGGAAAAAAATCAATAACTTCGTTCATTTTCTTTCGTTTTTTTTTATAAAATTTCACCCTACAATTGTAGAAGTGTTTGACTTCAAATCCTCTAGTCCTAATGGTGACCGTTTGGTTACCTTATAACAATTTAAAAAACGATCCATATTATTTATAACTTATAAATTCTCCGAAGTGTAATGCCGATTTTAATGAAATTTCATATACCGAAAGTATAAGTGTAAATGCATTGAAGTTTTGACTTTGAATTTTACAGACATAACGGTGGACGATCCACAGGATTCTAAAATTGAAGATCTCACAAAGAGTTTCCAATACGATCTATATTCGTATATCTCATATTATCTGCCGAAGGATTTAACCAATTTTAATGGAGTTTCGCACAGTGATAGTAGAAGTATAAGCAAATTTAAGTTGTTAACTTGAATCTTATAGACTTAGCAGAAATCAGTCCAAAAGAGTCCAAAATTTGCACAATTACAAAAATTTTCGATATGATCGTTATAACTTTCTTCCGAAGGGTTTACCGATTTTTATGAAATTTTTTTTAGCAAATGTAAAGGGGAGTTTAAATGTCATACTCCTTCTAGAAGCCAGTTCGCAAGGCTCTACAACACCTCACAAACAATTTAAAAATGATCCCCTTTTGTTACATCTAACAAAATTTCATACTTTTGTTTAAGAGAATTTAAACAAATTTAGAACCCTGTGCCGTTCGACAGAGTTCTAAATTTGTACAACTTTTATTATTATTTTTTAAATGATTTATATTCGTTATATCTTACATATCGTCCGAACGTTTGTACAGATTTTAAAGATATTTAAAGTGTAAACGAGTTAAAGTGTTGTGTTGGGACTTTATGCTCCTCCGATTCACAGAGTTCTAAAATTGGACATCTCACACCAAATTTGTAAAACGATCAATATTCGTTATATCTTATATATATTTCCGAAGTATATATACCGATTTTAATGAAATTTCATAAAAAAGATAAAAGTTAAAAAGAAAATTTAAGTTTTAAATGTGAATTTTGCAGACCTAACACGAATCGGTCCATAGAATTATATAAATTTTCAAAATGATCCACTTTCGTTCTATTTTATATATCTTCAGAAGGCTTTACTGATTTGAATGATATTTTACACAGCGATAGTAAAAGTAAAGGCGAGATCAAGTTGTGATTTTGGACGTAACTGGAGAAGGTCTACAAGGTCTTAAATTTATACCTCTTATTTTAACCGATTGTAAAGATTTCTAAATAAGTAAGCAGAGTTGAAACCAACAAAAGACCTCTTTTCGGTATTAATTTGATGGTCTGGAATTCTTCTATCCAAGTGGTCCCATTTATGCTGTATTGGGTTGATGTCGTATGACTGTACTAAGGGTCATTGTCCTGGTGAAAGAAGTAATTGGATTCAATGCGAAGGTTTTGGGCACTTTTCTACAAATTATCCTTAAGGATAATTCATTCATCGCTTCAAAAATAAATATTAGTTCTCTAACATTAGACCCCGACATACAACCTCGTCTGATTAGATAAGATTATTTAGATTATATTATTTTAACCTAAAAATCTATTCCTGAATTGATATGCTCTTTTGTAAAAGAAAGTGGTTTCCTGACAAATTTCCAAATTTTCGCGAACTTCTTGTCTGAACTTTGAGACCAATTTGTCCTAAAGTTTAAATATTGATTTATTTTATGGACATAGAGGCACATCAAACTTACATAAAGACAATTGACGCACAATGAAATAGAAGTGTAAAACTGTAACTTCCGAACTTCTTTCAATGAAATTTCAGATAGTGATAATGGAGAAAGTTTAAGTTTGTGTGTGAACTTTGTGGACCTTAAGGGATTTGTTCAACAGGGTCCTCAATTTGGTTACATTGGATCTCAAAAATATTTAACACGATCTTGATTCCTTATATCTGAATAGATTTTAAAGATTTGAGTGGATGCTACTAGTGAAGACCTACAAAAAACCTTGTCGCATGGCAGGTTATCTTTTGTAGTTTAAGAGATATTTAGTTGAAAAAATTTTAAATTATACTTTTTGACTTATCGTGGTAAAGTTTTTATGCTATAGCTGGTCCAAATTTTAACCGATTTTAAAATTAATATTTTTTAACGATTTTTCACCGATTTTTTGCGAAAAAAAATTAGTAACACTCTTTTTGAGTTACAAAATTAATTTAAACCGCATTTATCCTTTTCTATATATAAAAGAGTACTTCATAGGTTTTTGTGTTATATAAAAAAAATTTCAAAGACCTTGATTTTGTTAGAACCGGAGATTCTCAAATACAACCTATTTTTTCACATCACTCTAATTTCTAGCAGAATTTCTTAAATCGCAAAGTTGGAATTAAAAAAAAAACATATTGTTTCTTCAAAGCTTGAATAGTGCTTAAATGTTTAGTAATAGAAATTTTTACTCCCCGATATCAGTTGGAAATATATAGCAGAAAATGTGAAAAACAAAAAAACATTTTGGGGATTTTTGAAAAATATTAAGGAATTTGCATCATTTTAAATATTTCTATGACCCGAGGTAAATTACTTTAGGTTTAAAACTCAACTCGCCTACATTTCCACTATCGCAAGGTGAAATTTCATTGAAATCGGACTAATCGTTCGGTAGTTACAGATTTATTTCCATTTTATTTTTCATATGACGGTGACTTTTGTCCATCTGTGTATGTATGAATGTATGTATGTATATATGTATGTATGTATGTATGTATGTATGTATGTATGTATGTATGTATACATGTATGTATGTTTGTATGTATGTATGTATGTATGTATGTATGTATGTATGTATGTATGTATGTATGTATGTATGTATGTATACATGTATGTATGTATGTATGTATGTATGTATGTATGTATGTATGTATGTATGTATGTATACATGTATGTATGTATGTATGTATGTATGTATGTATGTATGTATGTATGTATGTATGTATGCATATATGTATGTATTTAATGAAACGGAAACGTGCAACTTTTTTTGTTTGCCTTCTCAATAGAATAGAACTTCCTTTTCCGTGTTTATCATTATTTTTTGGGTTATTTATATTTAAATTATTAAAATTTTGTTAAATATTAATACTTTAACTGTTTTTTTTGTTTGTTTAT
The DNA here is from genome assembly GCA_004302925.2 of Cochliomyia hominivorax. Classification (NCBI taxonomy): domain Eukaryota; kingdom Metazoa; phylum Arthropoda; class Insecta; order Diptera; family Calliphoridae; genus Cochliomyia; species Cochliomyia hominivorax. Next base: position 68,710,823 of record PYHX02000467.1, read on the forward strand.
TTTTTATATTATTTATCATAACACGTTCTTCTGTCATATGTTTTCTACTTATTTTCAGAATTATGTCAAAAAGAAATTATGAAAACAGAATAACTAAAATAATATTTCCATTAATAACATCATTTTTCATAACTGAGTTTTTGTTTTTGTTTTTCTTTCAAAAACAATAACAACAACAACAATAGCAATAATAACTATTTGGTTATATAGTTTTTGCACAAGAACACCCAAAAACTATACACGTTCTTCTTTACATTAATTTATTATTACACTCTTCACCGGACTAAGTCAGAAGGGCATATATGAGTTTGTCATTCCCTTTGTAATTTCCACAATTTACGACTTAGACCCCCAAAAGTACATATATTCCGAATCGATATGAAAAAAGAAATTGATTTAGTTATGTCCGTTCGTGTGTCTGTTGAAATCAAGTTTATAAAGCCAACCTATAGTTACCATATATGATGTGTATATCAAACGATTGGAAATGCTTTCGAGATTTTTTCTATTGAAATCCAGGGAAATTGATTCATAAATGGCTTAGATATTAGCAAACAACTGAAGGTACCTCAAAGTTTTTTTTGGGTTTTTTTTTCTATTTTTTGAAAAATCTACAAGAGTTAAAGACTTTATTTTTTTCACAGATAAATTTCAATAAATTTAGCGGATTTATGCGCTGAAGACATGAAATGAATTGCATCATTAGTCCTATTATTTTTCTATATTTTGAACCCCTTATGAGACCTATGGACTTGGTTATGGCACAGAATGATTACAAATATTTTTCCCCGAATTTATTGTTTTTCATTTCTCAAAATCGGTTCATCAACCAGCCGTGATATGATCAATTCTTTATTTAAAAATTTAGTTCCATGTGATTGTTGTTGTTCTTTATATCTATAGGATTACAATAACAACGTTTAAAATAATGTTTTTAAGATTTTTTTTCATTCTATTAATTCAAGAAATTTAATTCTTTTATTTATGGTTCAGAAATATTTTTGAGGATTTTTCATTTGAAAACATAAACTCGATTGGGTCATTAGTTTTCGAGATATGGGCGAAAACTTATTCTCAGGCTCCTGAAGCAGCAACGAAAAAATTACTTATTTTTTCCTCAAGTTTTGTTTTTTTTTTTTAATTTTCAAATCGGTTTATAAATGGCCGAGATATTACCAATTCATTATTTTCCTTGTGGTTGTTGTTGTTTGATTTAGTATTGAAAACAATAACAACGTAAGGCAAAGTAATATTATCGACTTTTTGAGCGTTCTATTTAAGCCAGAGACATACCAACAATTTGGAAATTATTAGGAAAAGTTTTGAATTGAAAACATCACAGTAAACGGTCCATTAGTTTTAGAGTTATAAGCAAAGCTGCATTTTCCGACATTTTGAACCTCCTATGGGATCTATGGACAAAATTTTGATGCAAAAAATAGCTAATTATTTTTCTAAATTTTGATTTCTTAAATTTCCGAATTCGCCTCATAAATAGGCGAGTTATTAATCACTAGTGTTGTTTTTGGTGAAAGCGAAAACTGCACGTGAACTATTTTGCATGCATATTGAGTGCTCTAGTGTGTTCTATTTTGACTCTTATAAAGGCTATAGTAATGGCTGTCATTTTCACCTTCTTCTACAAGTGATGAGATTATGAAAGCCTATTTATAACAGGAACTTAACGTTCAATGTTAAGTCCGTTGCTTAAAAAAATCCATATACGCAAAGGTGAAGGGTATAGAAAATTCGGCACGGCCGAATTTAACACTTTAATTTGTTATGTTTTCATATTGTTTTTAATATTTTGTCTCTATTTACTATTTTGTTTTGTTTTCGTGCTTTTTTATCCATGTGTATTTTGTTACTCGTGTATTGATAAAATTAAAAAAAAAAATGAGTTACAAACATTACACAACCCATCTAACACATGTCACACACAAACAAACAATCACCTTTCGAAAATATTGTTTTACAAGATACACAGCTGAATACGAAGAAGGAAAAGATTGAAAAGTTTTTGGTCTAAAACGATTTAAGAGATTATGAAATGGAAGCGATTCAAGTGATCAAAAATGTGATCTCATAATCATTTTCTGCAATGTCCTCTCCCATTTCCGATTTGAAATTCAGCAGCTGAGCATTAGATCGGTTTGATGAGGATGCTGAATAAAAAACGAATGTATGGCTGCCTTAAAAAATCTTTGCTTAACACTGACAATATTCATTAGATCTTCAGATGAATGGAAATTCCCTTATGACTTGCAATTGTCAAAAAGGAACAAATACTTTTAACATTTGGCTTGAACTTTGGATGTAAAAATCTGCTCTTGTAAAGAAGATGTATCCGGTTCGTGTGACTGAATTCCAGAGAGTTTTTCTTCACCTTCTAAACTTTTCAATACCTCCAGTTTATCGTGAAAGTGAAACAAGTAAGAAATACTCTATTGAAATGCTTCTTAAGCTAGTTAATAGTCGGAATTTGTGCTCCATCCATTACAAAGTCTAAAAAGTGTTGCTTTAGTTCATCACCTCTATGATCTATTTCAGTAATGACACATCAACTCGGGGTCTAGGAGCTAGGAGTTACAAAAAGTTAAACTAGAGTTGTAACAGGACTCCGCCCTGAAAAACCCATTTTTTTGATTTGGTCTCGTAAACCAACGGCTGCTCAAATAATTCGAAATCCATTTTTTCATGCTGTTCGCCAATGAGGACAGTAGGATCAACTGGAATAGAGCTTTGTGGGTGACTATAAATCAGGTTCTCATGAATTCGAGTGTTTTAGTCAATATTGTATTATGCACTTACGGAATCCATGATAGGAAAACGTAGATGTAAGATGACAATTTGGTTGGAGGAGGAGAAGAGCCTTAAAAGACTTCGTAACATTTGACAGGAAAGAAAGCGGCTTGTAAGATTGGCCCTCATACTGATAGCTCGAGAAGAAGAAAGTCCCCAAGAGATTATCATCCTTCTTCGGTTTGGAAAGAGATCGGTCTGTCGACCATAAGTTTATTTACTCCGGCTCTTAGGTAGCAGTTGTTTAAATGATATTTTTTTAGGCATCATGCATTCAATTTCGTATTTTTTATCGCATTTCTGACTTTCACGAAATGTTGTTATTACTCTTTAGTCTATATATCATTATTCGTTAGTAGGAATTCACTGATAGCGATGATTTCTATAACACTTATCATTATTGGGTAATCGCCATTAATTGATTCCGCTATCTCTAAGTATTGTTAAGGTTTAATCGCAGGAATAACCGGTGAGACTTTTCAGAGAGTAATAATTTTATTAAGAGAGCAACTGTTTCTTTTAGTATTCACTTTTGCGTAAAAGCCATAAATTCTCTCTGCTTTGCTTTCAACGAATCCTAGTTCACCTTCACAATCACTCTTTCTCGTTTTGTTTCTGGTATTTTCCTTGTATCTTGGGGATTTGAAAGAGCCCACAATGCGAAGCTGTGTAACAATTAATCTTTTAGGTTTTCGAAAGAGAATCACTTTTTCTTAGAGAAAATATATTGACTCCAGTAAATATCATTGGAAAAGTTTTTAACTGGTATAAGTTTACTGTTTTGATGAGTTCCGGATGTAATTGGATGCAGTTCAAAGAACCTTAAAATAGATGATCAGATTCGTCTGAATTTAAGAGATCAAGAGCTATTTTTAACTCAAAAAATGAGTAATTTTATCTTTTAAAACTTTGAACAGGTTTTGTCTTGGGCGTAATATTCCTATGCTATGAACCGTAGATACATACATTCAAAGTTTAAAGGTCAATGGTTTTTCAAACATCCAACGTAGGAGGAGTTACTTAACATTTTTGTTTAAAGCCAACGTTCTTCACTAAACTGTAAACAAGTCAAAAGCCGCTAGACACCCACAAAAATTAAAGACCTAAAACTTTCAAAACCATATTTGTTTAGACACATAACAGTTCAAGTATGTATATATACATATATGTATATGTATCTATACATATATTTACATATTTACCTTATCGTATCGTTGCTCTTTTAGAACCAAATAAAAACTAAAAGAAAACAAAAATGAAAGAACAATAACAACAAAACAAAAAAAGTAACAAACACGTGTGGGTACGTGACAAATGTTTCAAACTTGTTGTTTTTGCTGTTGGCAGTTGTTCGTTCGTTCGTTCGCACAACAACACACAACCCCACTTGAAAAGCACGTTTCATTTCTGGTTGCCTTGTCCCACTTCAAATGAAGTATTTTTGTTTTTGTTTTTTATTATTATTTTTTTATTATGAAAAATATAGAGATGAATGTTTTTTTGGAATTGTTAGAGAGAGAAGGAAGGAGAGAGAGAGAAATAAAAACTAACAAAATGACCAACTTCATAATCGGTCATGTCACATGTCAGTGTCATATAGACTTATACATACATACATACATACATACATACATACATACATACATACATACATACATATATAAATACATACATAGATACATACATACATCCATATAACTTAGAATTGCGTTTACAGATGTTTTAAGGTCGATTGGAGAATATAGAGAGAGGATGCTATAGAAATAATTATAAAAACGATATCAAATGAATGAAATATAATTCATTATATCTGGACTCAGGACAGACCCTTTGAGGTCATTTAACCAATCGACTTTCCGACATCTATCCGACGTATATTTTTTAATAAAACGGTTTGATAAAAACATGATATGGAATAATCAACGTTTATTTTATTTAAAATTATGAGTTTAATACAAAAATTTCACGAATATTACTTTTCACTATATCGCTAATAATATCAAAATATATTTAATCATAATCAGTGATTGATTTCCGATTCCTTTCATAGAACCCATAAATATAAATAAAATTCGTTTGAAATTATGAAAACTAAAGATACGTTACGTTATCAGTCATTTCGTAGAAAAAATGCTCTTTTTTTCTTGATTAATTAATAACTTTATTTTAATTCTAATAAATATACAACAAACATACAACTGTACATAAAATGAACTTGAGATTATTGATCAATTTTTATTTATTTTTTTTTCTTTTCGATTTTCTTTCCATTTTTTGCTTGTCATCGTTACGCAGCTAAAGCGATCGAACGATTTAATGTGAATCAAAATAACAAAAGAAAATATTTTTTTATTTATATTGAAATTTATTTAAACGATATTTACACATGTTAACTTATGTTAAGAGATTTAGACAAAATTTATTGATTTTGGATGATAATAAAGAGCCATCGATCGTGCTGATATTTTTATTTTGATGTAAAAATAATTTTAGACAAAACTGACCTGAGATTATTTAGTGGCGGATTAAATATTGTTACAACATTCTAGTGAATTAAAATTGAACTAAAATTGACTTAGAACTGAACTAGAATTGAACTAGAGCTAAACCAGAACTAAACTAGTAATGAACTAGTGCTGAACCTGAACTGAACCAGAACTGAAAAAGAACTAAACTAGAACTGAACCAGAACTGAACTAGAATTGAGCCAGAACTGAACTACAACTGAACCAGAACTGAACCTGAACTGAACCTGAACTGAACCTGAACTGAACCAGAACTGAACTAGAACTGAACTAGAACTGAGCCAGAACTGAACTAGAAATGAACTGAACCAGAACTGAACATGAACTAAACTAGAACTGAACATGAACTAAACTAGAACTGAACCAGAACTGAACTAGAATTGAGCCAGAACTGAACTAGAACTGAACTAGAACTAAACTAAAACTAAACTAGAACTGAACCAGAACTGAACTAGAACTGAACTAGAACTGAACCAGAACTGAACCAGAACTGAACCAGAACTTAACCAGAACTAAACTAGAACTAAACTAGAACTAAACTAGAACTGAACCAGAACTGAACTAGAACTGAACTAGAACTGAGCCAGAACTGAACTAGAAATGAACTAGAACTGAATTCGAACTAAACTAGAACTGAACCAGAACTGAACTAGAACTGTGTCAGAACTGCTTGCGAATATTCCCCAAGGAATTTAAAACAAAATCATGTCAAATTGCTTCTTCGTACGGACCAATAAGGCAAGTCCAAAATCGTAGAGTGTCATATTTATATCACTGTGATACAACTGTGTCAGTCAAACGTAGAACTCAGTCCAAAGTGTCCTCAAATTAAGAAATGTTTTGTAAAATCAAGAGCCTGAATGAGCTTCTGATAAATTAAATGCGAATTCAAGTGGTACAAACGAAAACAGATAAAAAGCGAGATCATACAAGAGTTTCATATTTAAGAAAATGTCTTATATCTTCAAATATAAGAGTTTTGAATGAGGTTGAGATATCAGGAATAAAAGCTCTAGATTTTAAACGGAAAATATTAAAAAAGATTTAAAATTCCCGCCAATATGTTATGGACTGACTTGGGGTAAACCTTTATACATCAAATAAAACGTCTGAAGGAAGCTGAATGAAATGTTATACTTAAGTATCACCAAAATGTATGAGATGCTTAAGTAAGTCCAGGGGCCAGAATTGGCTTGTGATATACATAATGGACGATTTAAAGAAGTAGAAATGGTGAAATCCTAAGTTATAATACACAGTTATTCCTCGATCAAGTTCTAAAACGTATACCAATAACAAAAGTCCAAAATATTAATTTTTGGTAAGACCTGGTCTAAATTTCTGATGATGTTTATGTTAAATCTATATCCTCCATACAAAAAATCTGGTGACCACCTCAAATGAAAGTATAGTTGATGCTTTTTCCAGAAATGTAAAAATAATTCTTTTGCTATACCCCAAAATATAATCGTTTTAGTTTTTTGTGTACAGTGTAGTCATTCTAGGTTGGATCCAAAATAAGTTTTATTGTTATGATTCCGAAACGGTTTTATGAAGTCATTTGATAGATTTCTAATTCGATGTGAATTGATAGTACTCACTTCTGTTACTGGGAATTCTTCCCCCTAAGGTCCTACTATTTCTATACAGGTAGAACAGCCTTTTAAGACATACTAAGATAAGCATTTAAAGCAGTCAATCTTCATTGTTATTAAACAATCAACGATATACAATATGCTTCAATAGGGCTACATTTTGGGGCGTGGCTAATAATGTTAGCATTTCTGAAAAGTGCATCAAGTATTCTAGCATTCTAAGGGGTGGAAGAAAAGTTTACACAGACCTGAAAGAAAATTTTAAAGCTATTAAGGTGGTGCCTAATAGATTCTCGGAATATATGCTACGACAAGTAAAAAATAATTTAAAAATATTTACACCGAATTTATAAATTATTTTGGACAGAGATTGTGAAAAGAGATCTCAAATCTGTATAGGTTATATAAAAACGGTACTAGTGAGGCATACTACGATATGGGTCTCTTTTAAAGCTCTTGTAAATAAACTCTGTTTTTGAGAATGTTATTGGCTAAAAGTGAATGGTTTTGTGAAACTGTCTATCGGACGTCTTAAGAGGAGGTGATTAATATTGATTTGGTTGTGGTGCATCACATTAAACCTATAGAGCTGATGGAGGCTGTACGTTCTGACACAATCGGCATTATTCTACAGTTCCCAATTTATGAGATTCAAAACAGTTATCTTAAAAAAAATAATTACAACAAAATAAATCTCTTATCTGGTAAATACTTCCAACATACAAACAAAATAAACAACTTCTTTCTTCATGTGAATTAAACATATAAACATATCTGAAGAGACTCGACCCAAATGTGAATGGTCTCCAATGTTCTATAGAATTTACGTTCCCATTTTATCTTCTTAATTTTTATTTATTTTTTCAAATAATTTTTTTCTATATAAAAAAAAATCATTTTGTATTTGTATCTTAATAAGACGATAGATAAATATGAATGTTTGGCTACAACATGAGTTCTGTATGATGTCAATATGACGGTCTGTCCCTTCGTCTGCCGCTTTCGACAGACGAACAAACAAAAACCAAAAACAAAATGCGAACAATGAAGAGAGAGAAAAAAAAAAAAAAAACAAGTAAGAATTCTATATTCGGTTATGCCGAATCATCAATACCCTCCACCACAAATGCGTTGTGAAGTAAATATGTTATGTATCGTACACATACACTGACAGACTTATACAATATATAATACTTCATGAATTATGAAATTAGTTATATTTTCGACTATAATATTTTTTCCCATCGAACCGATTTCGATAACTTTTAAATGGTTATAAATTACACTGGAAACCCGACTTGCGCCGTTAATAGGAACCGGAGAAACGCGATGCAAATCGAATTAATTTTCTTCTAAATAAACGCACTAAAATTTAATTTATTGGGGAAAATATTCAATACAACTCAAAAAAATGTTCTTGAACTGTTGCTGTCTTCGAAATTATCAGAATTTCCGTTAATACGAGATCTCGTATTTTTCTTAAGGTCGGAGTAAATTACTAATAAGGGAAAGTATCTTGTTAAGATTGAAGGTGTTGACAATTTCAGTTAATTGATTTATATTATCACTGTGTCTGTTACAAATTGTTCTTACTGCTGCGGGTGCTAGTCCAAGTACGCTTCCCATATTAACGGCCTTTTCTCTCGATGTAAAAGGTTTTATTACGTCTAATTTTATTCCAAATCTTTTTCTTTTTTCTTACGCTCTTAATGTACTTTGACGAATCACACACTCACTTACCTTTGCACTTTTATAACAATGGAAAGCGAATACCTCTTATTTCACGCAATCTGAAAACTTAACGTACAGGTAACGACAAGTGTTACCAGTGATGACAAAAATGGTTATCCACAATGCTGCTGTATAAAAATTTAAGCGTTTCTAGTGACACAAATCGAAATCAAAACGATGCAAATTGGGATTAAAACGACGCAAGTCGAAATTGCACCGATGCAACTCAAATTTTTCCAATTCAATGCAAATTGGGACGACGTAAGTCGGGGCTCTAGGGTTTATTAGACTTAATATTATATCAAAATGTCACTATGTTTTGTTAGAGGTTTCCTCAGACATATACTGAATCGATTTGGCTGAGCTCTGCCAAACTTCATTGAGCTCTGAGGTTTCCTCAGACATCGGTCTATATCTTAGAGTTTTCCTCACACCAAGCTTCATTAAGCTCTGTGGATGTGACAGTGCCAACAACAGACAGACAGACGTACATAGCTAATTCTACTCATATTTTAATTTAATACAAGAATATATATACATTGCGGGATCTGAGATGGTTCCTTCTTAGCGTTACATACGAAATGAAAAAGTAAATATACCCTCTTCACCATTTGTGAGGATGGAGGGTTTAATTAAAATGAAATCATTTCTCTCATCACACGTTTTTCATATTTGAATTTCTGCGAATTCTTTGAATAAAGATATCGAGAGGACGTGCAGCCGGGAAAGAGGCTTGTCATGCAAACAAATATTTACAGTGAGTGACAGCAAACACGTATTCATACCTCCGTCTCTGTCTAAATACGGATTAAAGTTTAATTTGATTTCGTTTGTTTCCATTTTTTATCTCTCTGTGAGTTTTTATTCGCATTCTTTTTTTCGTTTCGTTTCGTCTTTAATATTTTATTTGTTCATACTAAAATCGAATTAAAAATAAATAACAAATTAACAATTCCACTCCTTAAGTAAGCGACTGACTAAATGGTTCAATGGTTTACAGTGTGACACGAACAGTGGGTGCAGAAAGTAAGTGTAAAGGGAAAATGAATTTAAGAAAGAAATTTTAAACAAAATCTTCTCTTTTCTAGAGAGCGAAAAATTTCGATAAAATTTTCTATAGAGAGAAAAATTTCCACAAAATTTTTTATAGAAAAACAAAATTCGATAAAATTTTCTTTAGAGGGAAAAATTTCAAAAAAATTTCTATGAAGAAGCAAATTTCGACAAAAAATTTTGAAAAAAATTTATAGGAAAAATTTTCTATAGAGAAAAAAAATTTCGACAAAACTTTTTTAGAGAGAAAAAATTCCACAAAATTTTCTATAGATGAAAAACTTTTGACAAATAACTTTTCTATAGAAAATCAAAATTGTAGATAACTTTTCTATAGAGAATCAAAGTTATCGATATCATTTCTATAGAAAATCAAGTCATCGATATCATTTCTATAGAAATCAAGTATCGATAACTTTCTATAGAAATCAAAGTTATCGATAACTTTTCTATAGAAAATCAAAGTTATCGATAACTTTTCTATAGAAAATCAAAGTTATCGATAACTTTTCTATAGAAAATCAAAGTTATCGATAACTTTTCTATAGAAAATCAAAGTTATCGATAACTTTTCTATAGAAAATCAAAGTTATCGATAACTTTTCTATAGAAAATCAAAGTTATCGATAACTTTTCTATAGAAAATCAAAGTTATCGATAACTTTTCTATAGAAAATCAAAGTTATCGATAACTTTTCTATAGAAAATCAAAGTTATCGATAACTTTTCTATAGAAAATCAAAGTTATCGATAACTTTTCTATAGAAAATCAAAGTTATCGATAACTTTTCTATAGAAAATCAAAGTTATCGATAACTTTTCTATAGAAAATCAAAGTTATCGATAACTTTTCTATAGAAAATCAAAGTTATCGATAACTTTTCTATAGAAAATCAAAGTTATCGATAACTTTTCTATAGAAAATCAAAGTTATCGATAACTTTTCTATAGAAAATCAAAGTCATCGATAACTTTCTATAGAAAATCAAAGTCATCGATAACTTTTCTATAGAAAAATCAAAGTCATCGATAACTTTTCTATAGAAAATCAAATCATCGATAAACTTTCTATAGAAAATCAAAGTATCGATAACTTTTCTATAGAAAATCAAAGTTATCGATTAACTTTTCTATAGAAAATCAAAGTTATCGATACTTTTCTATAGAAAATCAAAGTTATCGATACTTTTTCTATAGAAAATCAAAGTTATCGGATAACTTTTTCTTATAGAAAATCAAAGTTATCGATAACTTTTTCTATAGAAAATCAATATATGGATAACTTTTTTTAGAAAATCAAGTTATCGATAACTTTTCTATAGAAAATCAAAGTTCATCGATAACTTTTCTTATAGAAAATCAAAGTCATCGATAACTTTTCTATAGAAAATCAAAAGTCATCGATAACTTTTCTATAGAAAATCAAAGTCATCGATAACTTTCTATAGAAATCAAAGTCATCGATAACTTTTCTATAGAAAATCAAAGTCATCGATAACTTTTCTATAGAAAATCAAAGTCATCGATAACTTTTCTATAGAAAATCAAAAGTATCGATAACTTTTCTATAGAAAATCAAAGTTATCGATAACTTTTCATAGAAAATCAAAGTTATCGATAACTTTTCTATAGAAAATCAAAGTTATCGATAACTTTTCAATAGAAAATCAAAGTTATCGATATTTTTCTATAGAAAATCAAAGTTATCGATAACTTTTCTATAGAAAATCAATATTATGGATAACTTTTTTTAGAAAAGCAAAGTTATCGATAACTTTTCTATAGAAAATCAAATTATGGATAACTTTTTTTAGAAAATCAAAGTTATCGATAACTTTTCTATAGAAAATCAACGTTATCGATAACTTTTCTATAGAAAATCAAAGTTATCGATAACTTTTCTATAGAAAATCAAGTTATCGATAACTTTTCTATAGCAAATCAAAGTTATCGATAACTTTTCTATAGAAAATCAAAGTTATCGATAACTTTTCTATAGAAAATCAAAGTTATCGAAATTTCGAATAATTTTTTCTATAGAGAAAATTTTGATAAAATTGTTTATATGGGGAAATTTTTTATAAATTAAAGTTATCGATAACATTTTCTTTAAACATATTTTTCTACGCATTTTATTTGTCTTCACTGTTAAATTTCACTGCACGTTTTTGGCAGAGTGTACATTTGTTTGTGTGCAATCTTGTGGGTTTATTATATATATTTTTTGTTATTTATATACATTTACACAAACATATTTTTTTAAAGTTCATATACAAATATGTATATTTTTTATAATAAAAATTCATTTAGACTGACGTAATACCTCACGCGATTCGAGCGTGTCAGCGATATTCAAACATCATCAACTTAAATTTCATTTCTCATTGAAAAGTCACGTGTTGTTGTTATAAATTCCATAAAAAAGTTAATTAATTTTTTGACTACAAAAAAATAAAACACGAATTCTACATCTCTCTGAGGTAAGAGATAATTCGACGGACTCGAGCTTAAACGAAACGAAACAAAAATATCGAATTAATTTTTTTTGAAAATTTAAAGTCATAAAAAATGAAATTTGAAAAATGAACGAAATTTTTTTGTTGGTGAATGAATTTTTAAAAAATTCCATTCGTAAATTAATGGTGAAGAGATGAATCTGATTTGTTGGTGTTCACGTATTGCAGTGTTTTAAATGAAAAATGGAAATAAGTCTGTAACTTCCGAACGGCAGGTCTGATTTCAATAAAATTTCACATAGTGATAGTATAAGTGTAGCCGAGTTTAAGTTTTGATCTTGGACTTAGTAGACTTAACGGAGATTGATCCACAGGGTTCCAAATTTAGTCACCTCGGGTCATAAAAATAATTAAAGTAATCCAGGTTCTTATAACTGAACCGATTTTATATTTAAATATTTAAAGAATCCAGATTCCTTATATCTGAACCGATTTTCAAAGATTTTTATATGAGTGAATTTTGCTAGTGAAACCTAAAAAATTCGTTGATGTAAATATATTTACCAAGAGCTGTAATGTTTCGATCATTATTTATGACACATGGAAGGGTAAAGTTAGACAAATTATATATCAATGTATGGGGAATTATGTCTATTTTTAATAATGTATATCATTATATGACAACAATAAAATTCGTTGCACATTTTGTGCCATGAAAGACTTGTTTTTTTTGACAATTTATTCAGATTTGTACTTCAAATAAAATTGTTGTTGGACAACCTGTCTTTATAAGATTTTGCATATAAATAGATTTTTTGACACTTAACAGGAAAATCTAAATATTAATTTGTTTACTTTAGAAATTAATCCCGTAATTCCCAAAAAAACTTTCAAAAAATCCCAAAAATTATTGTTTACATTTTTACTATATCTTTTCAATCGAGATATCGGGGAGTCAAAAAATTCTATTACTAACAACTTTAGAACATAACAAGCTTTGAAGAAAACATAAGTTTATTTTAATTTCAGTTTTGCGATTTGAGAAATTAAACCAGAAATAAGTGTTTTGAGAAAAAAAGGTTGAATTTGAGAAACTCTGGTTCTGCCAAAATTGAAGCTTTTTAAACTTTTTTATATAACAAAAAAGCCTATGAAGTAACCTTTCAGACCAGTATAAATATGATATAGTTTACTTAAGAAACAATTTTTATAACTTTTAAAGATTGAAACTAATTTTTTTGGCAAAAAATCGGCCAAAAATCTGATTTTTTTAAATTCATATTAAAAGTCTTATAACTTTAAATTCCATGAATATATTTCCAATTATTTTTATAAAATTTTGTCATTAGTTCTTAATAAAAAATTGGTTTAAATTTGTAGCCGCTTTAACTTTAAAACTTTGCCAAGATCAGTTGAAAAGTAAAATATACAGAATCCCTTCATATAGCAAGAACCATTTATATAAAAATTTTTAAAATCAGTTCAGAAATAAAGAATCTTTATCGTTTTAAATATTTTTATGATCCGGGGTGACCAACTTTGGGACCCTGTGAACCGATCCCTATGAGGTTCACAAACTTCAAGCTCAAAACTTAAACTCCCCTACACTTCTACTTATACTATATGAAATTTAATTCAAATCGGATCAGCCGTTCGAAAGTTACAGATTTATAACCATTTTTCTGTGAGTGCAAGTTACGATCATGATCATTATAATGATCAGATGAGATGATCTTTTTTTCAAAATGGTAGAGAGAGAGAGATAACAATTACAATATATTTTTTACTTTGTAAAATTCTATTTAAAAAAATTTATTTCAAAATTTTTCCTATTGAAATTGAAATAATAAATAAAATAAATAAAATACGAATAATTTATTTTTTTTTTCAAAATTAATTATCAGTTTTTATTGTCAAAATTTCCATAAAAAGTTAAAAAATAAAAATAAAATTTAATTTATGTTTAATTAAATTAAACAAAAATGTCAAACGAAACGTCTATTTATAGACAACAAACCACAGACGTTGACATTGTCAACAATTAATTGAATTTATAAAGACGTTTTTTTTTTTTTGGTTTGATATCGAGTAGTTTTCCAATATGGAAATTTTCTTGTTGATTTTAAAAATTTTCACTTAAAAAAAAAATACATAAGTAAAAAAAGATATAAATGACAGAAACGAGCTTTAAATAACTTATAGCTACTTTGCTTATAACAGATACTTTATATACTAAGGAATGAGATCGGAAAATTTTTAACACGTGTTTTAATACCCTCCACCACCACAAGCGGTATTTTAACTTTGTCATTCCGTGTGTAACACTAAACAAACAAAATCAACTTGCAACAAATCAAAATCAACTCAAATTATTAAATATTTTCAACAAAACCTAACCAGGTCCACAAAAAATTGGCCAAACAGTCATAGGTCTGTCGTCAAACTGAACATGTACTTTGATAGAAAACCTGGTTCAGGTTGAAGAAATGGTCCACATGATGTTTCTACACCCAAAAATAAAAAGCATTTTTAAAAGAACTGTCAACACACCCGGTAGGAAAGCAGTCCGGTTAGCTCAGTGCTCGGATTATTTTGGTACGAAAAGTAAAAGCTAGTGAAGGCTTCAAAACATACAAGTCTCAAATAGTTCCCGACAGTAACGCTGCTAAATATTTAAAGGCCAAAAACAGAACATGGGAAATTTAAGTCAAGTTTTCTAAACAAAAAATATTATTGCTGCACAGTGGACGGCGAAACTTGTGTTATGGCAGATTTTTCACAACTTCCTGTTGATGCTCGAGCGAATCTTGAACATAAGTTAAGGACTCAAAAGCAGTCAAAATTTACCAAAAACTTCTTGGTGTGGCAAGCAATGTGCAGTTGTGGCAAAAGAAGCCAATCATTTCTTACAACGGGCTCTTTAAATAACGAAATTTACTTCAAAGAACGTTTACTAAAAAAGGGTGCTTCCGCTCATAAGACTTGATAATGTGTTCACTTATCTTTGGCCTGACTTGCCAACCAGTCACTATGGTAAACCAGCCCTAAAGTGATACAAGAACAATTATTTGGTATTTGTAACAAGAGAGGGAATACTCAAAACTACCCATAGCTAAGTGGAGCGATGTTGAACTCTTGTCAAAGCGTCCACAAATAGTTATCCAAAAGTGTGGAAGGGGTTCCGAAATGGATTCAAAATTTCATCACTAGTGATTCAAAAGAAATTATATTTTTTAACTTTTAATAAAAATGTATGTTAAGAATTTCTCGATCTCACTCCTTATCACCTTATCACCAGAAACAATCCTCTTGATCTAAATCAATTTGTTACCTACAAAATATCAAACCTAATACACCCCCTCTCAACACTATAATTCTCCAGTAGGTTATGGAAATGTGTGATCAAACATGGAAAAACACTGCACTACAATAACAACATAACATTAGATACAAATAAAAGAATACAACAACAACTAAATAATCGAGCGTCTCATACAAGTTGTCACCATAAAAAAACCTTATAAATTTATTTATTAATTTATTGTATTAAATAAAGTTTTCATGTTGTTGTTGTTGTTGTCGTTATTGTATTCAATAGATATCAAATGTGTCAATGTAAAAAATGTAACATAAAAGATACATTTCAAGTGTAAACAAATAAATTATAAATGTTAATCAAATTAACAAATATTTACATAAAAATAAACTTATTTTTAAATTTAATTTTTATTTTATTTTTAAACTTAAAAATTTTGTCGAATCATGCTCGATTTTGCATATTTTTCTTTAAAGATGAGAAACACAATTTCGGGACTCATTTTATGTTTACAAATTAGCGCATTACTAGTTAATAGTTAACTTTATAGCATAGACTTTTGTCTAGTTTATAGATTAAACTGAAGGTTAGTCTAGACTACAGTCCATGAAGCTAAAGTGTATTTAGTTTATAGACTAGACTCTAGACTAGTTTGTAGACTAGACTCTAGACTAGTTTATAGACTAGACTCTAGACTAGTTAATAGACTAGACTCTAGACTAGTTTATAGACTAGACTAGACTCTAGACTAGTTAATAGACTAGACTCTAGACTAGTTATAGACTAGACTCTAGACTAGTTATAGACTAGACTCTAGACTAGTTTATAGACTAGACTCTAGACTAGTTTATAGACTAGACTCTAGACTAGTTTATAGACTAGACTCTAGACTAGTTTATAGACTAGACTCTAGACTAGTTTATAGACTAGACTCTAGACTAGTTTATAGACTAGACTCTAGACTAGTTTATAGACTAGACTCTAGACTAGTTTATAGACTAGACTCTAGACTAGTTTATAGACTAGACTCTAGACTAGTTTATAGACTAGACTCTAGACTAGTTTATAGACTAGACTCTAGACTAGTTTATAGACTAGACTCTAGACTAGTTTATAGACTAGACTCTAGACTAGTTTATAGACTAGACTCTAGACTAGTTTATAGACTAGACTCTAGACTAGTTTATAGACTAGACTCTAGACTAGTTTATAGACTAGACTCTAGACTAGTTTATAGACTAGACTCTAGACTAGTTTATAGACTAGACTCTAGACTAGTTTATAGACTAGACTCTAGACTAGTTTATAGACTGGACTCTAGACTAGTTTATAGACTAGACTCTAGACTAGTTTATAGACTAGACTCTAGACTAGTTTATAGACTAGACTCTAGACTAGACTCTAGACTAGTTTATAGACTAGTTTATAGACTAGACTCTAGACTAGTTTATAGACTAGACTGTGTTTATAATAAATATCAGTAATTTTACCAATAGAAAGCCCGCAATCCGGTCTCTACGGGTGTCTACATGACATCAAATCTTGTCCTGGAATGCCGCACATCATTGAATACGATGGCAGAGATGCCCTGGTGAAAAGAAGGTCAAACCTCACAGATGAATATATTTATTACCTGCATATTTTGACATTTACTGTTAGAAACTTATATAAGATGAGCTCTATGCTATAGCGCCGGATGGATGGAATAATGAACCAACACGTTTTCTCACCAAGATGATCTGGCCATGACATCATGCCTACTCAAGATCTCAAGAACTCTCATATATATATTTTCATATTTTTATTTAAGTCAAATTCCAATTAGATCTTAAATAAAGTGCGATTTTCGTTATTTCAATATTTAATTTGCCATTTAAATATTTATTACGTTATTAATTTGTTTAATATTTTTATGGACTTTAATCATTCGAAAAGCAATCAATAACCTTTACAGACCATAAACCGACTTCTCTCTAAGCTCTGAGATTTATTTTAAGGTTATTTTATATTGTTAATCTATTAAATACACGTGTATTAATTGATTTTTTAATAAAAAAAATATTAAATTATTTTATTTCAGTTAATAATTTGTGATGATAACATGAATTAATCACACGTGTTGCACGGAATGTCTGCAACAATAAAACATGAATATGAATATATGGAAAAAACCGTTAACTAAACTGTTTTTTTGTTTTAATTTCCTGTTTTGACAGGAAGTCGAAGGCAAACGGGCATGAGGTGAAGGTGAAAGAAAAGGGAACGACTAAAGTTTAAAAAAAATATTTTTGCAAACAAAAAATTTTATAAAATATTTCACGTTTTGGAAATTCGATCTAAACATTTGCAATATCAATATCCGGTTACTTTTCCTTCTATGAATTCAGCCAAATATTATTCGTTAGCAACAGTTACGGTTTTACAAAAAACACATTTATTTGTCTCGTTCTTTTTATAAACAAAATAAACTTCAATTTAATAGTTTATAATTATAATTTATGATTATTTTTGTATACGAACATTTATTTAGACGGACTGACTGCCAGCCACACCCGTAAATTGTACTTAAAATACAACAAAAATAAATTAAAAAAATATCACGTGCGCAACGCAGCAAACGACTGGTTTCAGTCAAAATAAAAAAATAAATAAAAAAATAAATAAAACACATTTAATTCCTACAACAAAATGAAAATAATTGAGACAAATAGAAAAAATAATAATAAAAAAACAAATATGGGGGAATGATAAAATTCAGTTGTTTTTATTTATTTTTTGTTTACTTTATTCGTCTTTTTTTAGCAAAATTCAAACTAATTTATGGTGCTTTTTCACAACTGTTCCAACAATTCAAATGAATTTTTTTGTTTTTTTGTTATTTTTTTATAGAAAAGTCATCGATTACTTCAATTTTGTATAAAAAATTATCGAAAATTTTATATCGAAATTGAAGGTTTCGATAACTTTGATTTTCTATAGAAAAGTTATCGATAACTTTGATTTTCTATAGAAAAGTTATCGATAACTTTGATTTTCTATAGAAAAGTTATCGATAACTTTGATTTTCTATAGAAAAGTTATCGATAACTTTGATTTTCTATAGAAAAGTTATCGATAACTTTGATTTTCTATAGAAAAGTTATCGATAACTTTGATTTTCTATAGAAAAGTTATCGATAACTTTGATTTTCTATAGAAAAGTTATCGATAACTTTGATTTTCTATAGAAAAGTTATCGATAACTTTGATTTTCTATAGAAAAGTTATCGATAACTTTGATTTTCTATAGAAAAGTTATCGATAACTTTGATTTTCTATAGAAAAGTTATCGATAACTTTGATTTTCTATAGAAAAGTTATCGCTAACTTTGATTTTCTATAGAAAAGTTATCGATAACTTTGATTTTCTATAGAAAAGTTATCGATAACTTTGATTTTCTATAGAAAAGTTATCGATAACTTTGATTTTCTATAGAAAAGTTATCGATAACTTTGATTTTCTATAGAAAAGTTATCGATAACTTTGATTTTCTATAGAAAAGTTATCGATAACTTTGATTTTCTATAGAAAAGTTATCGATAACTTTGATTTTCTATAGAAAAGTTATCGATAACTTTGATTTTCTATAGAAAAGTTATCGATAACTTTGATTTTCTATAGAAAAATATCGATAACTTTGATTTTCTATAGAAAAGTTATCGATAACTTTGATTTTCTATAGAAAAGTTATCGATAACTTTGATTTTCTATAGAATAGTTATCGATAACTTTGATTTTCTATAGAAAAGTCATCGATAACTTTTATTTTCTATAGAAAAGTTATCGATAACTTTAATTGTCTTTAGAAAAGTCATCGATAACTTTAATTGTCTTTAGAAAAGTCACCGATAACTTTAATTTTCTGTAGAAAAGTTATCGATAAATTTGATTTTCTTTAAAAAACTTATCGATTATCGATATCTTATACTTATGGAAATTAAAGAAAGTTTATCGATATTTCAAATATTCTGTACGAAAGCTTAAATTTTTTATCGATAGCTTATGTTTGCTTATAGAAACTTTATCAATCACAGAAATTGTCTAAAGAAAATTTCACGTTTAAAGAAAAATTCCAAGGCAATGTTATCGACAATAATATTTTTTCGATAGAAGAACTTTTTCTAAGAAAATTTGAAACTAAATTTTAACAAAAATAGAAATTTTGAAAAGAAAATTTTGCGATAACAAAAATTTTGTAACAAATTTTATCGACAAGAAAAACTTCCTAAAGAAAATTTTTCGATAAGAAAATTTTCTAAAGAAAATTTTTCGATAACAAAATTTTCTAAAAAAATTTTCGATAACAAAATTTCTAAAGAAAATTTTTCGATAACAAATTTTCTAAAAAAAAATTTTCGATAACAAATCTTTCTAAAAAATTTTTCTAAAAAAACTTTTTCGATAATAGAATTTTTCCAAAGAAACTTGTTATTTCTAAAGAAAAATTTCCGAAACCAGAAATTTTCTACAGATTATTTACCGATAACATTGTACATATTTATATAGATTAATTATTTGGGTCAATTTCTCAGACTCTAAGGGCAAATCAATAAATACATTTTTCGGTTATAAGCAGACATTTTTATCACGTCTCAACATTTGAGGGCCTAGAATTATTATAGCGTCTGATAACCTTTAAAAAAGTAAACTAAACAATGAAGCGTCTGTCAAATATTTACCACAACAATAACAAAAAATTCAACACGTTTCAGACTCAAATAAAAAAAAAAAGAATGTTTAACTCATTCATAAAATGGAAAGTTTTTTAATGTTTTTTTTTTAATTTTTTTATTATTTATTTTATTTTATTTTTAATGTTTATTTTTATAAAAATGTTTATCTGCTAATTTCTTTTTATCAGTTCAGTTAGTAAATATTTGCATGAATTATAACATTTTGGTCATATTGTACATATGTATATATATATATGTATCTATGTATGTATCTATATACATTTGTATGTGTATGTTATAAATTGACACACATAATTTGTATACCTTCCACCACTACAAGTGGAGAAGAGGGTATATTTACTTTGTCATTCCGTGTGTAACGCTAAGAAGGAATAATCTCATATATCCATGCATCAAATCAAAATCTGAGTCGATTTTACTATGTATGTCTGTCTGTTGTTCACATCCACAATAATTGAATAATCTCAATGAAATGTTGCCTAAGTATTTCTTATAGTTTTGAGAAGTTTCCTATTTATAACCAGCAAATTCGGTGTAGCATATTAAAGGATATGGACCGATATCTGAAGCAAACTCTAAGTTCAAACATAGACTTTTTGTAAAATTGTCAATTATAAGTCGATAAATGAGAACCATAATATAAAGTTATCTGTATTTCATTATCATTCCAAAAATGATCAAAATCGGTTCAGTTGAAAAAAGTTATAGCCAAAAATATAACTAATTTTACGACTCATTAAGTGTTCAAGAAAAGCGTTCATATATTGTATACGTTTGTGAGTGTATCTGCAAGTGTGTATGTACAAACATAACGTATTTACTTCACACAAATTTGTAGTGGAGGGAATTGAAAATTCGGCATAGCCGAATATAGAATTTTTAATTGTTTTAGTTGGATTTAATTAAAAAAAAAAGAGAATTATCTGCAAGATACCTCTTTGTTACGTTTTAATGTTTGTGCAGATATTCACAACAAATAATATTATTCCAGTGAAGTGAGTGGTAGTGTTATCAACAAAATTAAATCACGAGTTTTAAAATGAATTATTATTCGTAAATAAAAATGATAAAACAAATTGAAAAGCAAAAATGGACGAACGACAAACGAGTGTTACTGAACGTACGACAATTTACCGGAGGAAGGAAAAATAACATTCCAACTTTCGGAAATTCAAAAACAAATTTTGGTTGAAAGTTTCTCTTGTTCCCAGGATTTTTTGTTCTTGGAAATATTAGAAAAAATTTATCGTTCCAAAGAATTTCCAGGAATAAATTGGAATTCAATATATTTTATAAAACTCCTGCTTTAATAGTTTTCTAATGACAAAAACGCTCAAAAAACTATCTCTCTAGCTGAAATAGAACGCTCAAAAGGTCGAAAATATTACTTTGCCCTACATTGTTATTGTTTTCAATACAAAATCCAACAAAAACCACAAGGAAAATAATTGTCCGTACGGATGGAAAGATGGAAATAGCTCGATCCAGAATATATACTTTTGGGGGTCTAAGTCGAAAATTGTGGAAATTACAAATGGAATGACAAACTTATATATACCCTTCCTTGTCTGGTAAAGGGTATAACAAGTAGAAATCCCATATTCGAGTCTGTCGAATTTTTCCGACTTTTTTATATACTTTTAAAGGTGGTAGCCCTAATTTGAATCTGCTGTACTAGAGTTGTTTTCTTATATGAGAGCAAGAGTAGAATGTTAATTCATATCTTCAAAATAACCAACGCCAAGTGCATAATTGGTTTGGCCGAATTCCATTGAAATATTTAAGATCTAAGAGTTTAATCAGCTAAAAATCTTTACTTTAAATTGGAGAATTATATATGAGCTTTAGTATAATTCCGGACCCTATTCCGGATAGGATAAGGGACCTATAAACAAATATGAATCGATTTACGATAAATAAATAACAAATACTGACGACATTAAGAAAAATAGTTGTTCCATAATTTTATAGTACAATTTTATTATTATTCCGGAAAAGGACTTTTTATTGGAGTTATTTTTAACAGTCCCAAACTTTTTTTGTGTTAAATTAATTTATGGGAAAAAATTTCAGAAAATCTTCTTTCAAATATTCTATTAATTCGATTAAGGTGATACAATACGATTGAATTCTGTCCCACATATCAGTCCATAACTGGTTTGCTGTTGGAGCAATATAGCAGGTTTAAATAGGTAAATGCTTAGAACAAATAATCTAGATATATGATCCCTTCTGGAACGACACACATGCTTCACTTAAATTAATTCCCGAAACTTCCCGATTCAATTCTCAATTTGACGAACATCATTCACAATAACATTTTAGTTACTGATATTTCAACAGTTGACTTATAGATTCGGATACAGTACATCTCAATTCTCACTACTGGGGTAATGTTGTCGGCAATTCTTTAAGTAACACTTTGTAATAAACCCTTATAGCTGATAATACCAAATGTTCCTAAGCGTTTTGTTCCTTATAGTTCTGCAGAAATTCGGTCAACACCAAAAGCCTTGTTACTCATTACATTGTTAATTTACCTCCCAATTGGACCGATAAATGCACAAGTTGTCACCGTGTCATTCACATAATAAATTTTCTCACATTTTTAGTACCTGCGTCGGTAAATCTGTTAATAAGAACTGAAATTGTATCAGAAGGCTTAAGAAATAGAATTTGAAATTCCATAGATCATGAAAATTCCCCCTCTTAACAGCTCCACATGTGTCAAATAGATTAAAGTTTACTAAAACTTATTAGGTTTGATATATTGAAAAAGGGGAGTAATATTCTGTGGACCGATTAGTCTAAATAATTTTATTTGTAAAGAGGCCTCCCAGCAAGGAATATAATCAAAATTTACAACAAAAACTTTCAAACATGACGGTTCTAGTGTTATGATATGGAGGTGCTTTTTGTGTTATGGCTTTTGGACCATTTTACCATATTAAAACTATAATGGATGTGTCGAAATATATGAAATATTAGACAAAACAATGCTGAACAAATGCCACTGATTTGGGCCATGCAACAAGACAACGACCCAAAACATACCAGCAAAATAACTAAAAAATGGTTTCAAAATAATGGAGTCACTATAATGAAATGACCCGACCAGTCTTCCGATTTAAATCCAATCGATATCTATATATACGTATAAAATAATAGCGATTTTACCACTATAAAGCAGGCATGGAATTCCTTTATCCTGGAAAAGTGACAGAATGTAGTACATTCAATAGGAAGGCGATTTTCGGCCGTTATTACTAACAAAGGAAATACAACAAAATGCTAAAAATAAAAAGGAAGATCAATTCGATAAATACCACTAATTATTTGTGGATTTTTGTAACAATTGAAACGGGGTAGTGCTATTATTTTGACACCAATGTTTAGAAATACTTCTGAAAAAATAAATTCTTCTTCATTATATTTTTAACTTAATTTTGATTTTATTAAACCATAAAATAGAAAAAAATTTCTCATTCCAATGGCTTTTATGACTTATTAAGGAAGACGTTTGTATGTGGTGCTATTATTTTGGCCGCAGCTGTACATATAAAAATTTATACATAAATAAAAAATGTTAGATATATTTCTGCCTGAAAGCACGGAAAAAAGATTGATTTAATAAAATAATTTTCCATTAATGTCAAAAAAGCGATTTACGGATTTTTCTCTTTAGAGTCCACATTTATTGGATGTCAAAAGAATACAATAACCCCACGTTGAGGAACACATTATGGTTTTCCTTCCGTTTTAAGAAGTCCACTACTTTACTTGCTGTCTCTACATTAATGACGGAAATTCCTATTTCCAAAATTTATATTATTTTTAAATTATCTTCCTCTATTAATGACCATTAATTTCTTTTCACTCCTCGAAAACGATAACAATCAAATGTGACACTTGAGTTTAAAATTCAAATTTCCCAAATACCGATTTCTATATAAAAATATATAAACATTTTCATTATCTCTTGCTGTCCGATAATAAATTTTGCAATTGTTTACCAAAAATTTTGTTTATATAAACAAGAGTTAAAAAAAATTAATAATAAAAATAAAATTATAATTTTTTGCGAAAACAAAATTTGGTCGGTGAGTTTAGAGGGAACATGTGTCAATCACATGATATTTTATTTCGATTTTTTTTTGCCACCAACATTTATTGGCCAACTTTTTGATACGAGTTTGAAATTAACGTTTTTTTTTTTCAAAAAAGTACAATTTTTTTGTGTTCTTTATTAAAAACAAAGTTTTTTTTAGATCAATTGGAGAAAATAAATTTTATTATGATCCATAATTAGAGTTTATTGCATTAAAAAAACGTGGTAACGTGTGAATAGTGAATTTTATCATATTTTATTTTAATTAGAACAATAATTCATTTAAGGAGTGACGTTGAAAAATTCTAAACAGTGATTTATGTAGCACATTTGCTGCAAGACAGTCATAAATCAAAACAAGTTAAAATGTTAAATGCGGCCGTGCCGAATTTTCTATACCCTTCACATTTGTTTATATGTATTTTTTTAAGCAACGGTCTTAACATTTAACGTTAAGTCCCTGTTTTAAACAGGCTTTCAGTATGTCATCACCTGTAGAAGAAAGAGAAAATGACAGCCATTTCTATAATCTTTATAAGAGTCAACATAGAGCATTCAATATGCATGCAAAATTTTATTCACGAACAGTTTTCGCTTTCACCAAAAACAAACTAATAATTAATAACTCAGCTGTTTATGAGGCGATTTCGAAAATTCAAAAAATCAAAATTTAGAAAAATAATTAGCTATTTTTCTGCATCAAAATTTTGTCCATAGATCCCATAGGAGGTTGAAAATATCGAAAAATGGTTTTTAGCTTATAACTCGGAACTCGAATCAACTCAAATATTCTACTAATTAGTTCCGATCGAAAATATTATTTTGCCTTACATTGTTATTGTTTTCAATACTAAATCCAACAACAACCATAAGGAACATATATGGTAAATTGGTAATATCTCGGCCATTTATGAACCGATTTGAAAATTAAAAAAAAAAAAAAAAACTAGTAATTTTTTCGTAGCTGCCCCAGTAGCCTGAGAATAAGTTTTCGCCCATATCTCGAAACTAATGACCCAATCGAGTTTATATCTTCAAATGAAAAGTCCACAAAAATATTTCTGATCCATAAGTAAAAGAATTAAATTTCTTGAATTAATAAAATAAACAAATCTCAAAAACATGATTATAAACGTTGTTATTTTAGTCCTATAGATATAAAGAACAACAACAACAATCACATGGAACTAAATTTTAAAGAAAGAATTGACCATATCTCGGTGGTTTATGCACCAATTTTGAAAAAGATAAAATTCCGTTAAAGAAAAATTTCTAAACAATCAGTGCCATAACCAAGTCTCATAGGGAGTTCAAAATATAGGAAAATATGTTTTTGCCTATAACTCGGGAACTAATAGTACGATTCATTTCATGTCGCTCAATTTATTGAAATTTATCTGTGAAAAAATTAAGTCTCTTGTAGATTCTTCAAAAAATAGAAAAACGTCGAAAAAAGTTTGAGGTACCTTCAGTTGTTTGCTAAAATCTAAGCCATTATGAATCAATTTCCCTGGATTTCAATGGTAAAATTCTCGAAAAGCATTTTAATCGTTTGATAAACATATAATATATGGTAACTATAAGTCGGATTCATAAACTTGATTCAAACGATACACGGAGGGACATAGCATAATCATTTCTTTATCATACCGATACAGAATATATATACTTTTGCGGGTATAAGTCGTAAATTGCGGAAATTACAAACTGAATGACAAACTTATTTATACCCTTCTGACTTAGTCTGGTGAAGGGTATAAAAACATTTTTTTTGTAGAACACATTCTTTTTAATTTCACAGAAATCATATTTCTTGGAATTCGTGAATAAAAACTTTATATCTGGTTCATTTTTCAAAAGCTTACAAAAAATGTGGCATTGTAAACTTAACAGCTACCGATGCACAAACGGAATAACGCTTTATATTTTAATTGAAATCCTTTCTGATATATAAATGGTTCATTCGCAAAAACTTATTTCCTATGCACTACCGATGTTAAATCGAACTTGCGAATTTTGAGTTATCACGACCTTGCAGCAAGTGAGCGATATGTTAATAAAACGAGAACACTAAACTTAAAGTTTATCTTTTCATTTTTTGAAATAATTGTTTTCTGTCACTTTGCTCGAACAGGTAGTCCATGTCGGTCTAAAATCTCTCACACTTTTGGACACATTTTTTTGCTCTTCGATGATTTTTTAACAAAAGCCCCAATTCATTGCACTGGCCTTAGCTCCGCCCGTTTGGAGGTTTATCGTTCTTGGTGCAAATACCACATTATTGCTCTTGTACCACTCAAGGGCTTTTTTACCAAGGACATATTATGAAGTCTTATGAATGGTAGTAGACCTTTTTTGTAAACATTCCTTGATGTCAATTTCGCTATTTATAGAGCCCGTGGTAACAAAAGATTGACTGCATATTACTTTTCAGATCAAGAAATCTTTGGTAAATTTGACTGCTTTTGGTCCTAAAATTTTCTTCAAACATTTCCATGATTTTTGACCAGAATGTTGGGGAAAATCTGCCCGAACTTACGTTTCATCATTCATTTTACAGGAAGAATATTCTTTTAGAAAACTTGACTTCAATATTCGTGCTCAGTTTTGGCCCCTAATTTATAACTGCAATTCTTTCGGGGAAACTTTTTGAACCTGCATTAGCACTGAACTTAACGGCTGCTTTTCTATCAAAATGTGTTGGGAGCCTTTTAGCTCTTTATGGCTTAGAAACGTCATATGAACGCAGTCCTTCTACTTGAACCAGATTTTCTATCAAGCGGACAAGTTCAACCCGATGCCGTTTTCATAACATTGGAAAGAGTTTGACGTCAGATCTTGTATTTAATAATTTTGGTACGCACTTTCTTCTGGTCACTCATTTTAATCAGGTTAACAATAATATTCCCATTTGTTATACCCTACAACCACCACATGCGTTTGTGCTTTAGTTTGTAAGCACAGGAAAAATATTGCTACCACACTTTGAAGTACACAGTTCGATTCAGAATCACTATCTAAGTCGATTTAACGATGTCTGTCTGGCTCACTGTTCATGAAAACCTTATGATCAAAATACAAAATTTGAGAGTCGTCGCTGAAACTTGGCATGTGTCATTATTTTGGCCCAAGACGATGTCTAGTGAAATTGATGATGATGAGTCCATTATTTCACATAGCAAATGTTCCTGCTGAAATGGCGTTTAAGGTCATAAAAGTCCTGAATATAAAGCGATTTTAACGAAATGTTGGCCCTAACAAATCCAAAATGCCAAATTATATTGCAGGATCGGTCCCATTAATTATAATAGGATCCATATAATCCCTTAAAAAAGACACCCAAGAATTGGTCAATTATATAAATATAGCAAAAATCGTTGTACGAAATTTAACGAGGGTCGGTACATAATTTCATCTACTTGTTATTATACCCTAAAAGAAGTCCTTTTAAAGCGCACAAGTCATACATAGACATTAATACCATTATAAACCGCACTCTTAAACACAAATTAGAAAATGTATTTATACGAGGGTTGATCATTTATTTTTGATATCTAGAATTAATAACTAACAATGTGGTGTAAAGTATTAAATAGCCGGGTTTTACTTGTTCGTTATGAAATATAATAATGTTTTACGAAGGGTAACATGAAAGAATCCTGTATTCTGCCATGCCGAATCTTTAATACCCTCCACCATAAAATTCTTGTCAAGTAAATACATTATGTTTCGTACATACACACTGACAAACGTATACAATATATACAAGTTTTTCTTTAATGTTTTATATTAATGAGTCTTAAAATAAATTATATTTTTCGGCTATAAGTTTTTTTGAACTGAACCGATTTTGATTATTTTTGGAATTGGTAATGAAGTACCTAAAACTTAATATTATGGCAAAATTTCATTCTAATTTGTCGATTTTTAATTGACAATTTCACGAAAAATTTTCTGCTTGAACTTAAATGTTGTCGCAGATAACGGTCTATATCTTTTAATATACTAAACCGATTTTTCTGGTTTTTAATATGAAACTTCTCAGAACTATAACAAATATTTAGGTCAAATTTGATTAAGCTGTGTCAGTTATAGTGAATGCAAATGTGCCAACAGACAGATGGACAGTTAGAGGACATAAAAAATCGACTCAGATTTTGATTTGATGCAAGAATATGTGGACAAAATGAATATACCATTTTCAATACTTGCATGGTTAGGTATATAAAAATCCAATATACTTTTGTTAAAAGTTTTTTTTATGAAAACGTGTGTTAAGAATTTTTCGATTTCACTCCTTATTAAGTTCAGAAACAATTTCATTTGTTGTTGCTAATGGTTGTGTTTGTTGTTGTTTGTTGTTGCCATTAAATTCCCATTAATTATTAATTAAACAATGAAATTTATTTCATTTAATTTATTTGCATTTTGTTGTTTATTTTTAGTTGTTGAAATACAACTACAACAATAGAAATAAAATTAATAGAAATACAAAAAACAACTTAATCTCAATCTAATTTACAATTTAAAATTAAGTCACGTTTTATTGTTATTTTACCGGTATGAATTGGTTTTCATTGCACTTTTTTTTTGATTATTAATTGGAATTTTATTCATTATTATTTTATAGGAAGTTACGGCTTTTTACTCTTTTTTTTAATCGTCAAACTATCAGATCTTTTAAAGAGTTTAATTAAGAGTTTAAGAGTTAAATTCTAAGAAATAATAAAAATCAAAAAGATAAAATTTAAAAAAGGAGCAAAATCCGAAAAAGAATTTTATAATGAATAATTCGCACAAATTGTTTTGGAGTCGTGTGTAACAGTGAAAAATGTGTTTTATTCTTAATTTAGTCTTCACTAAAAGAAGAATAAAATATTTTTTTTTTAATAAATAAAGATTAAAATTTTAATCGAAAAATAAGAGTTTTATTTTTTCAATCTCCTCAACGATGAGTAAAAAAAGATACTTTGAAAATAGTGATTTTGCTCCGAATTTTCCATATCTGTGTATATATATTATTCTGATATCAATTGTAAAATGTTGTTAAATTTAAAAACAATTTGGTCTATAAAATCCGTAATAAATTCTAGAAATTCATTATAAACTATAAACTATAAATATCGCTAATCAGTATGAAAAAAATTGTAAATAATAATAATTTCAGTTAAATTATTGCAATAATTTGATTAACCCATTAAAGACGAGCTGCATTTTAAGGTAAATTTTATTTACATCAATCAAAATATCGTCTATTTCTATAAAGATGTCATAAAATGTGGACTATTTGAAAGGACCTAATTTAAACTTTTAATTTTTGACTGGCTCACCACATCTTGGGCTCACACTGGGCCAATTTGTAATTGCATTTAATTCTTTAAAGGAAGGGCCAATTTCTGAACGCTTTATAATAAGTTCAATGACTGAAGTGCCAAGACGTTATTAAACTTTAACACACCACATTGAGACTTTTTGTTAGAACTTTGAGTATAAAATGGGTTTATATAATATTTTGAACCGATATTAATTTTGTTTAATCTTCAAAATAATCGTTCAAAATAATAGCACCACATAAACACGTCTTCCTCAATAAGTCATAAAAGTCATTGGAATGACAAGTTTTTCTTTTTTATGGTTTAAGTTAAAAATATAGTGAAGAAGAATTTATTTTTTTCAGAAGTATTGCTAAACATTGGTGTCAAAATAATAGCACTACCCCCGTTCAATTGTTACAAAAAACCAAAATAATTAGTGGTATTTTATCGAATTAATCTTCCTTTTTATTTTTAGCATTTTGTAGTATTTCCTTTGATAGTATAAACGGCACCGAAATTTACCTTCCCATTGAATATACTACATTCTGGCACCTTTCCAGGATAGAGAAGTTCCGTGCGTGCTCTTAAGTGGTACAAAGATCGCTATTAATTTTTAATTAGCGATCTCTTATTTTATACGTATATACAGATATCGATTGGATTTGAATCAGAAGACTGGTCGGGTCATTTCATTAAAGTGAGTCAATTATTTTGAAACCACTTTTTTAGTTATTTTGCTGGTATGTTTTAGGTCGTTGTCTTGTTGCATGGCCCAAATCAGTGGCATTTGTTCAGATGCATACGGTTGCATTGTTTTGTCTAATATTTTCATATATTTCGACACATCCATTAAAGTTTTAATACGGTAAAAA
>PYHX02000467.1:68741429-68767030 GCA_004302925.2 Cochliomyia hominivorax
TCGATTTTGCATATTTTTCTTTAAAGATGAGAACACAATTTCGGACTCATTTTATGTTTACAAATTAGCGGCATTACTAGTTAATAGTTAACTATAGCATAGACTTTTGTCTAGTTTATAGATTAAACTGAAGGTTAGTCTAGACTACAGTCCATGAAGCTAAAGTGTATTTAGTTTATAGACTAGACTCTAGACTAGTTTGTAGACTAGACTCTAGACTAGTTTATAGACTAGACTCTAGACTAGTTAATAGACTAGACTCTAGACTAGTTTATAGACTAGACTCTAGACTAGTTAATAGACTAGACTCTAGACTAGTTAATAGACTAGACTCTAGACTAGTTTATAGACTAGACTCTAGACTAGTTTATAGACTAGACTCTAGACTAGTTTATAGACTAGACTCTAGACTAGTTTATAGACTAGACTCTAGACTAGTTTATAGACTAGACTCTAGACTAGTTTATAGACTAGACTCTAGACTAGTTTATAGACTAGACTCTAGACTAGTTTATAGACTAGACTCTAGACTAGTTTATAGACTAGACTCTAGACTAGTTTATAGACTAGACTCTAGACTAGTTTATAGACTAGACTCTAGACTAGTTTATAGACTAGACTCTAGACTAGTTTATAGACTAGACTCTAGACTAGTTTATAGACTAGACTCTAGACTAGTTTATAGACTAGACTCTAGACTAGTTTATAGACTAGACTCTAGACTAGTTTATAGACTAGACTCTAGACTAGTTTATAGACTAGACTCTAGACTAGTTTATAGACTAGACTCTAGACTAGTTTATAGACTAGACTCTAGACTAGTTTATAGACTAGACTCTAGACTAGTTTATAGACTAGACTCTAGACTAGTTATAGACTAGACTCTAGACTAGTTTATAGACTGGACTCTAGACTAGTTTATAGACTAGACTCTAGACTAGTTTATAGACTAGACTCTAGACTAGTTTATAGACTAGACTCTAGACTAGACTCTAGACTAGTTTATAGACTAGTTTATAGACTAGACTCTAGACTAGTTTATAGACTAGACTGTGTTTATAATAAATATCAGTAATTTTACCAATAGAAAGCCCGCAATCCGGTCTCTACGGGTGTCTACATGACATCAAATCTTGTCCTGGAATGCCGCACATCATTGAATACGATGGCAGAGATGCCCTGGTGAAAAGAAGGTCAAACCTCACAGATGAATATATTTATTACCTGCATATTTTGACATTTACTGTTAGAAACTTATATAAGATGAGCTCTATGCTATAGCGCCGGATGGATGGAATAATGAACCAACACGTTTTCTCACCAAGATGATCTGGCCATGACATCATGCCTACTCAAGATCTCAAGAACTCTCATATATATATTTTCATATTTTTATTTAAGTCAAATTCCAATTAGATCTTAAATAAAGTGCGATTTTCGTTATTTCAATATTTAATTTGCCATTTAAATATTTATTACGTTATTAATTTGTTTAATATTTTTATGGACTTTAATCATTCGAAAAGCAATCAATAACCTTTACAGACCATAAACCGACTTCTCTCTAAGCTCTGAGATTTATTTTAAGGTTATTTTATATTGTTAATCTATTAAATACACGTGTATTAATTGATTTTTTAATAAAAAAAATATTAAATTATTTTATTTCAGTTAATAATTTGTGATGATAACATGAATTAATCACACGTGTTGCACGGAATGTCTGCAACAATAAAACATGAATATGAATATATGGAAAAAACCGTTAACTAAACTGTTTTTTTGTTTTAATTTCCTGTTTTGACAGGAAGTCGAAGGCAAACGGGCATGAGGTGAAGGTGAAAGAAAAGGGACGACTAAAGTTTAAAAAAATATTTTGCAAACAAAAAATTTTATAAAATATTTCACGTTTTGGAAATTCGATCTAAACATTTGCAATATCAATATCCGGTTACTTTTCCTTCTATGAATTCAGCCAAATATTATTCGTTAGCAACAGTTACGGTTTTACAAAAAACACATTTATTTGTCTCGTTCTTTTTATAAACAAAATAAACTTCAATTTAATAGTTTATAATTATAATTTATGATTATTTTTGTATACGAACATTTATTTAGACGGACTGACTGCCAGCCACACCCGTAAATTGTACTTAAAATACAACAAAAATAAATTAAAAAAATATCACGTGCGCAACGCAGCAAACGACTGGTTTCAGTCAAAATAAAAAAATAAATAAAAAAATAAATAAAACACATTTAATTCCTACAACAAAATGAAAATAATTGAGACAAATAGAAAAAATAATAATAAAAAAAAAATATGGGGAATGATAAAATTCAGTTGTTGTTTTTATTTATTTTTGTTTACTTTATTCGTCTTTTTTTAGCAAAATTCAAACTAATTTATGGTGCTTTTTCACAACTGTTCCAACAATTCAAATGAATTTTTTTGTTTTTTTGTTATTTTTTTTATAGAAAGTCATCGATTACTTCAATTTTGTATAAAAAATTATCGAAAATTTTATATCGAAATTGAAGGTTTCGATAACTTTGATTTTCTATAGAAAAGTTATCGATAACTTTGATTTTCTATAGAAAAGTTATCGATAACTTTGATTTTCTATAGAAAAGTTATCGATAACTTTGATTTTCTATAGAAAAGTTATCGATAACTTTGATTTTCTATAGAAAAGTTATCGATAACTTTGATTTTCTATAGAAAAGTTATCGATAACTTTGATTTTCTATAGAAAAGTTATCGATAACTTTGATTTTCTATAGAAAAGTTATCGATAACTTTGATTTTCTATAGAAAAGTTATCGATAACTTTGATTTTCTATAGAAAAGTTATCGATAACTTTGATTTTCTATAGAAAAGTTATCGATAACTTTGATTTTCTATAGAAAAGTTATCGATAACTTTGATTTTCTATAGAAAAGTTATCGATAACTTTGATTTTCTATAGAAAAGTTATCGCTAACTTTGATTTCTATAGAAAAGTTATCGATAACTTTGATTTTCTATAGAAAAGTTATCGATAACTTTGATTTTTCTATAGAAAGTTATCGATAACTTTGATTTTCTATAGAAAAGTTATCGATAACTTTGATTTTCTATAGAAAAGTTATCGATAACTTTGATTTTCTATAGAAAAGTTATCGATAACTTTGATTTTCTATAGAAAAGTTATCGATAACTTGATTTTCTATAGAAAAGTTATCGAAACTTTGATTTTCTATAGAAAGTTATCGATAACTTTGATTTTCTATAGAAAAGTTATCGATAACTTTGATTTTCTATAGAAAAGTTATCGATAACTTTGATTTTCTATAGAAAAGTTATCGATAACTTTGATTTTCTATAGAAAAGTTATCGATAACTTTAATTTCTATAGAAAAGTTATCGATAACTTTGATTTTCTTATAAAAAGTTATCGATAACTTTATTTTCTATTAAGAAAGTTTATCGATATTCAAATATTCTGTACGAAAGCTTAAAGTTATCGATAACTTTGATTTTATAGAAAAGTTATCAATCACAGAAATTGTCTAAAGAAAATTTCACGATAAAGAAAATTTACCATAGCAAGTTATCGACAACTTTATTTTTCTATAGAAAACTTTTTCTAAAAATTTGAAAACTAATTTTAACAAAAATAGAAATTTTGAAAAGAAAATTTTTGCGATAACAAAAATTTTTAAAGAAATTTTATCGACAAGAAAAACTTCCTAAAGAAAATTTTTCGATAAAAAAATTTTCTAAGAAAATTTTTCGATAACAAAAATTTCTAAAAAAAATTTCGATAAAAAAATCTTTCTAAAAAATTCTAAAAAACTTTTTCGAAAATAGAATTTTTCCAAAGAAACTTGTTATTTCTAAAGGAAAATTTCCAAACCAGAAATTTCTATAGATTATTTACCGATAACATTGTACATATTTAAATAGATTAATTATTTGGGTCATTTCACAGACTCTAAGGCAAAAATAAATACATTTTTCGGTTATAAGCAGACATTTTTAATCACCTCTCAACATTTGAGGGCCTAGAATTATTATAGCGTCTGATAACCTTTAAAAAGTAAACTAAAAAAATGAAGCGTCTGTCAAATATTACCACAACAATAACAAAAATTCAACACGTTTCAGACTCAAATAAAAAAAGAATGTTTAACTCATTCATAAAATGGAAAGTTTTTTAATGTTTTATTTTTTCATTTTTTTATTATTATTTTATTTTAAGTTATTTATAAAATGTTTATCTGCTAATTTCTTTTATCAGTTCAGTTAGTAATATTGCATGAATTATAACATTTTGGTCATATATAATATGTAAGTATATATGTATCATGTATGTATCTATATACATTTGTATGTGTATGTTATAAATGACACACATAATTGTATACCTTCCACCACTACAAGTGGTGAGAGGGTATATTTACTTTGTCATTCCGTGTGTAACGCTAAGAAGGAATAATCTCATATATCAAAATCTTGAGTCGATTTTACTATTTATGTCTGTCTGTTGTTGGCACGTTCACATCCACAATAATTGACTGGCTCAATGAAATGTGGCCTAAGTATTTGTTATAGTCCTGAGAAGTTTCCTATTTATAACCAGCAAATTCGTAGTTGTAGCATATTAAAGGGTATAGACCGATATCTGAGGCAAACTATAAGTTCAAACATAGACTTTTGTAAAATGTCAATTATAAGTCGATAAATGAGAACCATAATATAAAGTTATCTGTATTTCATTATCATTCCAAAATGATCAAAATCGGTTCAGTTGAAAAAAGTTATAGCCAAAAATATAACTAATTTTACGACTCATTAAGTGTTCAAGAAAAGCGTTCATATATTGTATACGTTTGTGGGTGTATCTGCAATAACGTATTTACTTCGCACAAATTGTGGTGGAGGGAATTGAAAATTCGGCATAGCCGAATATAGAATTCTAATTGTTTTAGTTGGATTTAATTAAAAAAGAAAGTATCTGCAAGATACCTCTTTGTTACGTTTAATGTTTGTGCAGATATTCACAACAAATAATATTTATTCCAGTGAAGTGAGTGAGTGTAGTGATATCAACAAAATTAATCACGAGTTTAAAATGAATTATTATTCGTAAATAAAAATGATTAAAACAAATTGAAAAGCAAAAATGGACGAACGAACAACGAGTGTTACTGAACGTACGACAGTTTACC
Source organism: Cochliomyia hominivorax (assembly GCA_004302925.2). Lineage (NCBI taxonomy): Eukaryota > Metazoa > Arthropoda > Insecta > Diptera > Calliphoridae > Cochliomyia > Cochliomyia hominivorax. The sequence continues at coordinate 68,746,645 of PYHX02000467.1, forward strand.
GGAGGAAGGAAAAATAACATTCGAACTTTCGGAAATTCAAAAACAAATTTGGTGAAAGTTTCTCTTGTTCCGGGGGTTTTTTGTTCCCGATAATTTTAAAAAATTTCTTCGTTCCAAGAATTTCCAGGAATAAATTGGAATTCAATTTATTTTATAAAACTCCTTCTTTAATAGTTTTCTAATGACAAAACGCTTAAATTATATTAAAGTGTTAAATTCGGGCCGTGCTTATATGATTTTTTAGCAACGGACTTAATATTTAACGTTATGTCCTTATCATTATTAGGCTTTCATATAATCATCACTTATAGAAAAAGAGGGAAAATGGCAGCCATTACCATAGCATTTATATGAGTCAACATAGAGTACTCTAGAGCACTCAATATGCAAGATTTATTTGCATTTGCATTATAAAAAATTGCTTCAAAATTTTGTTCAAGGATCCCACAGGAGTTTCAGAAAAGCAGAAAAAGTGTTTTTGCCTATAACTCGGAACTAATTAACCATTTTCAAATTTACAATTCTACTAATTATTTCCGATCTGCTACTCAAAAAACTATCTCTCTAGCTGAAATAGAACGCTCCAAAAGGTTGAAAATATTACTTTGCCCTACATTGTTATTGTTTTCAATACAAAATCCAACAAAAACCACAAGGAAAATAATTGTCCGTACGGATGGAAAGATGGAAATAGCTCGATCCAGAATATATACTTTTGGGGGTCTAAGTCGAAAATTGTGGAAATTACAAATGGAATGACAAACTATATATACCCTTCCTTGTCTGGTGAAGGGTATAACAAGATAGAAATCCCATATTCGAGTCTGTCAAATTTTTTCCGACTTTTTTATATACTTTTAAGGTGGTTAGTCCTAATTTGAATCTGCTGTACTAGAGTTGTTTCTTATATGAGAGCAAGAGTAGAATGTTAATTCATATCTTCAAAATGCCCCAACGCAAGTGCAAATTGGTTTGGCGAATTCAATTGAAATATTTAGATCTAAGAGTTTATCAGCTAAAAATCCTAACTTGAAATTGGTGGAATTATATTATGAGCTTTAGTATAATTCCGGACCCTATTCCGGATAGGATAAGGACCTATAAACAAATATGAATCGATATACGATAAATAAATAACAAATACGACGACATTAAGAAAAATAGTTGTGCCTAATTTTACAGTACAATTGTATTATTATTCCGGAAAAGGACTTTTATTGGAGTTATTTTTAACAGTCCCAAACTTTTTTTGTATTAAAATATATTTATGGGAAAAATTCAGAAAACCTCTTTCAAATATTCAAGTAATCCGATTAAGGTGATACAATACGATTGAATTCTGTCCCACATATCAGTCCATAACTGATTTGCTGTTGGAGCGATATAGCAGGTTTAAAATAGGTAACTGCTTAGAACAAATAATCTAGATATATGATCCCTTCTGGAACGACACACATGCTTCACTTAAATTAATTCCCGAAACTTCCCGATTCAATTCTCAATTTGACGAACATCATTACAATAACATTTTAGTTAAAGATATTTCAACAGTTGACTTATAGATTCGGATACAGTACATCTCAATTCTCACTACTGGGGTAATGTTGTCGGCAATTCTTTAAGTAGCACTTTGTAATAAACACTTATAGCCGATAATACCAAATGTTCGTAAGCGTTTTGTTCATTATAGTTCTGCAGAAATTCGGTCAACACCAAAAGCCTTGTTACTCATTACATTGTTAATTTACTTCCCAATTGGACCAATAAATGCACCAGTTGTCACCGTATCATTCACATAATAAATTTTCTCACATTTTTAGTAGCTGCGTCGGTAAAAATATAAATGGGACTTATTTGTTTACTTCTCAAAGAGGCTTGAAAGTCAATCTAGAATTTGACGAAATTTGACCTAATAATTAAAATGTTTAGGATCGAAACGACCTAAATTAGTTACCTGAAGATGCCTATAAACCAATTCGTTAGTGGGGTATCTCTAGTGATGGGTTTATTAACTTCTATTTTTACAAATCCACTGTGTAACCACTTGAAATGGCGACCTTATTGCCATTATTCGAAGTATTTTTCTTGAGAAAATGAATGAATTTGAAATTAACACGAGTATTTTAGTGAGTTTTATTGTAAAGTCAAAATATCAGATTGAGAACTCTCAAAACTATAGCATCATTTCTTGTTTCTGTAATTTACAATTAACAAAGTTTTCAAGAAGTTTGTAATAAGAATTTAAATGGGTTGGTCTAAACACGAGGCCTCAGAAAAGAGTGAATTCATTAAAAATTATGATTTTGATGAAGAAACTTATGCTGGAATGAGGAATATTATTGGATAATCAAATAAAATGATACCATAACCTACAAATTAAAAGTGGGGAGTCGTGGACGAAAAACTATTACGACACCTTTAACGGTACATCGCATATTACTTCCAATTTGAAAAAGGAGACATTTACCTCAGCTGCGGGGATTAAAAAATACTTAAATCTGTTAATAAGAACTGAAACTGTATCAGAAGGCTTAAGGAATAGAATTTGAAATTCTATAGATCATGAAAAGTCACGCTCTTAACTGTTCCACATGTGACAAATAGATTAAAGTTTACTAAAACGTTTTTGGTTTGTATATTGAAAAGGGGAGTAATATTCTGTGGACTGATTAGTCTAAAATAATTTCATTTGTAAGGAGGCCTCCCAGCAAGGAATATAATCAAAAATTTACAACAAAAACTTTCAAACGTGACAGTTCTAGTATTATGATATCGAGGTACTCTTTGTACTACTTTAGGACCATTTTACCGTATTAAAACTATAATGGATGTGTCGAAATGTATGAAAATATTAGACAAAACAATGCTACCGTATGCATCTGAACAAATGCCACTGATTTGGGCCATGCAACAAGACAACGACCCAAAACATACCAGCAAAATAACTAAAAAGTGGTTTCAAAATAATGGAGTCACTATAATGAAATGACCCGACCAGTCTTCCGATTTAAATCCAATCGATATCTATATATACGTATAAAATAAGAGTTCGCTAATTAAACCGATCAATAATAGCGATTTTAACCACTATAAAGCAGGCATGGAACTCCTTTATCCTGGAAAAGTGCCAGAATGTAGTAAATTCAATGGGAAGGCGATTTTCGGCCGTTATTACTATCAAAGGAAACACTACAAAATGCTAAAAATAAAAAGTAAAATCAATTCGATAAAATACCACGAATTATTTTGGTTTTTTGTAACAATTGAAACGGGGGTGGTGCTATTATTTTGATACCAATGTTTAGCAATACTTCTGAAAAAAAAATAAATTCTTTTTCACTATATTTTTAACTTAATTTTGATTTTATTAAACCATAAAATATAAAAAACTTCCCATTCCAATGATTTTATGACTTATTAAGGAAGACGAATGTATGTGGAGCTATTATTTTGATCGCAGCTGTACATATATAAATATATACATAAATTAAAAATGTTAGATATATTTCTGCCTTAAAGCACGGAAAAAGATTGATTTAATAAAATAATTTTCCATTAATGTCAAAAAAAGCGATTTACGGATTTTTCTCTTTAGAGTCCACATTTATTGGATGTCAAAAGAATACAATAACCCCACGTTGAGGAACACATTATGGTTTTCCTTCCGTTTTAAGAAGTCCACTACTTTACTTGCTGTCTCTACATTAATGACGGAAATTTCTATTTCCAAAATTGATATTATTTTTAAATTATCTTCCTCTATTAATGACCATTAATTTCTTTTCACTCCTCGAAAACGATAATAATCAAATGTGACACTTGAGTTTAAAATTCAAATTTCCCAAATACCGATTTCTATATAAAAATATATAAATATTTTCATTATCTCTTTGTTGTCCGATAATAAATTTTGCAATTGTTTACCAAAAATTTTGTTTATATAAACAAGAGTTAAAAAAATTAATAATAAAAATAAAATTAAAATTTTTTTGCGAAAACAAAATATTGGTCGGTGAGTTTAGTGGGAACATGTGTCAATCACATGATATTTTATTTCGAATTTATTTTTTACTTTTTTTGCCACCAACATTTATTGGCCAACTTTTTGATACGAGTTTGAAATTAACGTTTTTTTTTCAAAAAAATACAATTTTTTTGTGTTCTTTATTAAAAACAAAGTTTTTTTTAGATCAATTGGAGAAAATAAATTTTATTATGATCCATAATTAGAGTTTATTGCATTAAAAAAACGTGGTAACGTGTGAATAGTGAATTTTATCATATTTTATATTAAGGAGTGACGTTAAAAAATTCTAAACAGCGATATATGTAGCACATTTGCTGCAACACAGTCATAAATCAAAACAAGTTAAATGCGGCCGTGCCGAATTTTCTATACCCTTCACTTTTTAAGCAACGGTCTTAAACGGTCTTGTAGAAGAAAGAGAAAATGACAGCCATTTCTATAATCTTTATAAGAGTCAACATAGAGCATTCAATATGCATGCAAAATTTTATTCACGAGCAGTTTTCGCTTTCACCAAAAACAACAATAATAATTAATAACTCAGTTGTTTATGAGGCGATTTCGAAAATTCAAAAAATCAAAATTTAGAACAATAATTAGCTATTTTTCTGCATCAAAATTTTGTCCATAGATCCCATAGGAGGTTGAAAATATCAGAAAATGGGTTTTTGCTTATAACTCGGAAACTCGAATCAACTCAAAAATTCTCCTAATTAGTTCCGACCGAAAATATTACTCTGCCTTACATTGTTATTGTTTTCAATACTAAATCCAACAACAACCACAAGGAATATATATGGTAAATTGGTAATATCTCGGCCATTTATGAACCGATTAAAAAAAAAAAAAAAAAAAAAAAAAAAAAAACTAGTAATTTTTTCGTAGCTGCCCCAGTAGCCTGAGAATAAGTTTTCGCCCATATCTCGAAAACAAATGACTCAATCGAGTTTATATCTTCAAATGAAAAGTCCACAAAATATTTCTGAACCATAAGTAAATGAATTAAATTTCTTGAATTAATAGAATGAAAAAAATCTTAAAAACATGATTATAAACGTTGTTATTTTAGTCCTATAGATATAAAGAACAACAACAACAATCACATAGAACTAAATTTTTAAAGAAAGAATTGATCATATCTCGGTGGTTGATGAACCGTTTTTTTTTAATGAAAAAGATTAAATTCGGCTAAAGAAAAATTTCTAAACAATCAGTGCCATAACCAAATCTCATAGGGAGTTCAAAATATAGGAAAATATGTTTTTGCCTATAACTCGGGAACTAATAGTACGATTCATTTCATGTCGCTCAATTTATTGAAATTTATCTGTGAAAAAAATTAAGTCTCTTGTAGATTCTTCAAAAAATAGAAAAACGTCGAAAAAAGTTTGAGGTACCTTCAGTTGTTTGCTAAAATCTAAGCCATTTATGAACTAATTTCTCTGGATTTCAATGGCAATATTCTCGAAAGCATTTTCAATCGTTTGATATACATATCAAATATGTTAACTCTAGTTCGGTTTCATTAACTTGATTTCAACAGACACACTGATGGACATAACTCAATCAATTTCTTTTTTCATACCGATTCAGAATATATGTACTTTTGGGGGTCTAAGTCGTAAATTGCGGAAATTACAAACTGAATGACAAACTTATTTATACCCTTCTGACTTAGTCTGGTGAAGGGTATAAAAACATTTTTTTGTAGACACATTCTTTTTAATTTGACAGAATCATATTTCTTGGAATTCGTGAATAAAAACTTTATATCTGGTTCATTTTTCAAGAGCTTGATTGTAAACTTAACAGCTACCGATGCACAACCGGAATAACGCTTTATTTCTGGCAAAAATCCAAAAACTATCCTGCATATTTTAATTGAAATCCTTTCTGACATATAAATGGTTCATTCGCAAAAACTTATTTCCTATGCATTACCGATGTTGAGTCGAAACTTGTTAATTTTGAGTTATGACGACCTTGCAGCAAATGAGCGATATGTTAATAAAAACGAGACCACTAAACTTAAAGTTTTATCTTTTATTTGTTTGAAATAATTATTTTCTGTCACTTTTCTCTTACACTTTTGGACACATTTTTTTTGCTCTTCAATGATTTTTTAACAAAAGCCCAATATCATTGCACTGGCCTTAGCTCCGTCCAGTTTGGAGGTTTATCGTTCTTGGTACAAATACCACATTATTGCTCTTGTACTACTCAAGGGCTTGTTTACCATAGTGACAGGATGCCAAGGACATATTATGAAGTCTTATGAATGGAAGTAGACCTTTTTTGTAAACATTCCTTGATGTCAATTTCGCTATTTATAGAGCCCGTGGTAAGAAAAGATTGACTGCATATTACTTTTCAGATCAAGAAATCTTTGGTAAATTTTGACTGCTTTTGAGTCCTAAAATTTTCTTCAACATTTCCATGATTTTTGACCAGAATGTTGGGGAAAATCTGCCCGAACTTACGTTTCATCATTCATTATGCAGGAAGAATTTTCTTTGTAGAAAACAGCAATTCTTTCGGGGAAACTTTTTGAACCTGGATTAGCACTGAACTTAACGGGCTACTTTTCTACCGGATGTGTTGGGAGCCTTTTAGCTTTTTTGGCTTTAGAAACGTCATATGAATCAGTCCTTCTACTTGAACCAGATTTTCTATCAACGGACAAGTTCAACCGATGCCGTTTCATAACATTGGAAAGAGTTTGACGTCAGATCTTTGTACGCACTTTCTTCCGGTCACTCATTTTAATCAGGTTAACAATATATTCATTTGTTATACCCTACACCACCATACTGCGTTTGTGCTTTAGTTTGTAAAGCACAGGAAAAAATATTGCTACCACCACTTTTAATTACACAGTTCGATTCAGAATCACTTTCTAAGTCATTTTAACGATATTAATACAATAATACAAAATTTGAGAGTCGTCGCTGAAACTAGGTATGTGTCATTATTTTGGTCCAAGGACGATGTCTATTGAAATTAATGATGATGAGTCCATTATTTCACATAGCAAATATTCCTGCTGAAATGGCGTCCTGAATATAAAGTAATTTTAACGAAATGTTGGCCCTAAATGGTCGATTTTTAATTGACAATTTCACGAAAGTTTTTTTGCTTGAACTTAGAGGTTGCCACAGATTACGGTCTATATCTTTTAATATACTAAACCGATTTTTCTGGTTTTAAATATGAAACTTCTCAGAACTATAACAAATATTTTAGTCAAATTTGATTAAGCTGTGTCAGTTATAGTGAATGCAAATGTGCCAACAGACAGATGGACAGATAGACAGACATAAAAAATCGTCTCAGATTTTGATTTGATGCAAGAATATATGACAAAATGAATATACCATTTTCACCACTTGCAGTGGTGGAGGGTATATAAAAATCCAATAACGTGTGTTAAGAATTTTTCGATTTCACTCCTTATTTAGTTCAGAAACAATTTCATTTTGTTGTTGCTAATGTTTGTGTTTGTTGTTGTTGTTGCCATTAAAAATTCCCATTAATTATTAATTAAACAATGAAATTTATTTCATTTAATTTTATTGCATTTTGTTGTTTATTTTTAGTTGTTGAAATACAACAACAACAATAGAAATAAAATTAATAGAAATACAAAAACAACTTAATCTCAATCTAATTTACAATTTAAAATTAAGTCACGTTTTATTGTTATTTTACCGGTATGAATTGGTTTTCATTGCACTTTTTTTTTGATTATTAATTGGAATTTTATTCATTATTATTTTAGAGGAAGTTACGGCTTATGACTCTTTTTTTATTCGTCAAACTATTAGATCTTTTAAAGAGTTTAATTTAGAGTTAAGAGTTTAAGAGTTTAATTCTAAGAAATGATAAAAATCAAAAAGATAAAATTAAAAAAGAGCAAAATCCGAAAAAGAATTTTATAATGAATAATTCGCACAAATTGCTTTGGAGTCGTGTGTAACAGTGAAAAATGTGTTTTATTCTTAATTTACTCTTCACTAAAAGAAGAATAAAATATTTTTTTTTAATAAATAAAGATTAAAATTTTAATCGAAAAAAGAGTTTTATTTTTTAATCTCCGAAAAGATGAGTAAAAAAAGATCATTTGAAAATAGAGATTTTGCTCCGAGTTTTTCCATATCTGTGTATATATAATATATTCTGATATCAACTGTAAAATGTTTTAAATATTAAAAACAATTTTGTCTATAAAATCGTAATAAAATTCTAGAAATTCAATTATAAACTATAAACTATAAATATCGCTAATCAGTATGAAACAAAATTGTAAATAATAAATAATTTCAGTTTAAATTATTGCAATAATTTGATTAACCCATTAAAGACGAGCTGCATTTTAAGGTAAAATTTTATTTACATCAATTAAATATCGTCTATTTTCTATAAAGATGCCATAAGTTGTGGACTATTTGAAAGGACCTAATTTACACTTTTAATTTGTGACTGGTCAATCACATCTTGGGTTCACACTGGGCCAATTTGTAATTGCATTTAATTCTTTAAAGGAAGGGCCATTTTTGAACGCTCTATATAAGTTCAATTGACCAAGACGTTAATTTAAACTTTAACACTCCACATTGAGAGTTTTTGTTAGAAACATTTGAGTATAAAATGGGTTTATTATAATATCTGAACCGATATTAATTTTATTATATCTTAATACAGCTGCGGTCAAAATAATAGCACCACATACACACGTCTTCCTTAATAAGTCACAAAAGCCATTTGAATGAGAAGTTTTTTTCTATTTTATGGTTTTTCTTAATACAACTGTGGTCAAAATAATAGCACTACATACATACGTCTTCCTCAATAAGTCATAAAAACCATTTGATTGAGAAGTTTTTTTCTATTTTATGGTTTAATAAAATCAAAATTAAGTTAAAAATATAATGAAGAAGAATTTATTGCTAAACATTGGTCTCAAAATAATAGCACCACCCTGTTTCAATTATTACAAAAAAACCAAAAATAATTAGTGGTATTTTATCGAATTGATCTTTCTTTTTATTTTTAGCATTTTGTTGTATTTCCTTTGTTAGTAATAACGGCCGAATATCGCCTTCCTATTGAATTAACTACATTCTGTCACCTTTCCAGGATAAAGGAGTTCCGTGCGTGCTCTTAAGTGGTACAAAGATCGCTATTATTGATCGGTTTAATTAGCGAACTCTTATTTTATACGTATATGCACATATTATCGATTGGAATTAATTCGGGTGACTGGGCAAGTCATTTCATTACAGTGACTCTATTATTCTGAAACCATTTTTTAGTTATTTTGCTGGTATGTTTTGGGTCGTTGTCTTGTTGCATGGCTCAAATCAGTGGCATTTGTTCAGATGCATACGGTTGCATTATTTCGTCTCAAATTTTTACATATTTCGAAAAATCCATTTACTTTTAATACGGTAAAATGGTCCAAAGGCCATAGTACAAAAAGCACCTCCATATCATAACACTACAGCCGTCATGTTTGAAAGTTTTTGTTGTAAATTTTTGATTATATTCCTTGCTGGGAGGCCACTTTACAAATAAAATTATTTTAGACTAATCAGTCCACAGAATACTACTCCCCTCTTTCAATATACCAAACCAAGTAAGTTTTAGTAAACTTTAATCTATTTGACACATGTGGAGAGGTTTAGAGGGGGAATTTTCATGGTCTATGGAATTTCAAATTCTATTCCTTAAGCCTTCTGATACAGTTTCAGTTCTTATTAACAAATTTAAGTATTTTTTAATCCCCGCAGCTGAGGTAAATGTCTCCTCTTTCAATTGGAAGTAATATGCGATGTACCGTTAAAGGTGTCGCAATAGTTTTTCGTCCACGACTCCCTACTTTTAATTTGTAGGTTATGTTATTTCTAGTCATTTTATTTGATTATCCAATAATATTCCTCATTTCAGCATAAGTTTGTTCACCAAAACTATGATTTTTAATGAATTCACTCTTTTCTGAGGTATCGTGCTTAGACTAACCCATTATTAGAACTCTGATAACACGCTTCTTGGAAAATTTGTTAATTATAAATTACAGAAGCAACTTTACACGTTTTTACACTTAATGTTATAACAATTCTTTGGACTGTTTATATTTTTTCCAAATAAAATAGAAATGGTGCTATTATTTTGAGAGTTCCCAATCTGATGTTTTGTCTTTATAATCAAATTAATTAAAAAATATACTTTGAATAACGGGAATACAAAATGAACAAAAATACAAATCATTAACGCTGATATGACATGTGAATGGTGCTATTGTTTTGACCACAGCTGTAAATGTCGCACAATGATTTCAAAGCGTGGTTTTTCATATTATTTCTGCAATTTTCAAAAAATTTAAGTTTTTTTTTTAACGAAATTTCTTGGACATTCTTGAGATGTTCTCTAATTTATTTGGAGAAGGATATGTTCCAAGTAGATCCTGGGGTAAAAAAAGGTTCCTAGTAGATCCTAGGTCAACAAGTCAATGTTTCATAATTGGTCAACTCGGGTATAAAAATTACTTATAGTTTTAGAGATATAAAGACCGAAGTAAAATTTTCCAAAACAAATTTTTAGGGCACTGCTGATCCTATAAGTCCTATATTTTTTTTCAGTGATGGTGTTTCTTAGTAGGAGGAGAGTTCTCCCCCTGGACCAATTCGTCCTTCGTTTTGTCCAGTAAAAACAGTTCCTTGGGAAAGTTGTTGGGACCAAATTTGAGAAGTCTTGCTGTTACTGTTCTTGAGATATTTGATAACCAATATTTGCTTTGTATGGGCGGTACCTTTTCCTGATCCTATAAAATTTTTTTATAGATTATATTGATTTTGGGATCATTCTGGGAAAATTTCATCAAAATTGGTCCAGCCGTTTTGGAATCTATACATTACAAACATACATACATACATACATACATACATACATACATACATACATACATACATACATACACACACACATTCATACATACATGCATACATACATACATACATACATACATACATACATACATACATACATACATACATACTTACATACATACCTAAGACATACATACACACATTCATACATACATACATACATACATACATACATACATACATACATACATACATACATACATTCATACATACACACATACATACATACATTCATTCATACACACATTCATTATACATACATACATACATACATACATACATACATACATTCATACACACATAAATACATACATAAATACATACATACATACACACATACATACACACACATACATCCCGCAGGGGTATTCTCAGGAGAGAATAACGGGGAGTAACGCCCCCGCGGACCCTAGTTATGGCAGGATGGAGAGCGTGCCAAAATGGGTACATGTGCTCAGTGAAGTCCTGTAACAGGGCGAGCGGATACCGCCCTTACATAGGTATCCCACCACAAGAGTGCCCTCAAGAGAGGTAAGGATTGGAGAGTGACGACTCCGTGGTTTCTTTAGTCGTATGAATAAGTTTAAAAAGAAGATAATAAAACCCTGCTGAAAGGCATTAAGATCAAGTCCAGTACGATCTTAATCATGGTATTTCTGGAAATAATGGTTTGGAATAGACGCTAAATGGGCTGACGGTTGTGGTATTCTGGGACTTCAGTACGTAGGAGTGAAATTTTACGGAAATGGCTTCCAGGCTAATGCCACAACTGCCTCCGTCCCGTTAAAACTTGGCAGGTCTCAAGGTACGTTCGATAATTGTCGCCGTTAGGTTGGTGGTACAGGTTCGGATGTAATTTTTCCCCGATTAACGCGGATCTGGCTCTGGCTTTGGGTCTCATAAGGACCCCTTGTCAACCCTCGCATGGCCTCACTGCTTGCAAAGATAACCATGGGATCACAACGCGACTGTACAACGATTTGAGATAGCGGCTTTGAGTTGGGACCAAATAGAAAAGATAATGAATATCAACCAAAACAATCAAACTGGACAGAATCTACAGGTGAAGCAGATAACCCTTTAAATAAAAGTGTGTTTACGGCAAGAACACCGAAACGGAAAACAGAGCAAATAGTAGAAGAAAATTGCAGAAAAACTGTCGGCTCTGACGCATTTAGGCGACTTGGAGACCTTATATCTTCCCTGATGGATTTTGTAAAAACGAAGAATAATGTACACCACAGTATTAAGGAGCAAGTTCGAAAAATAAGGGTGACATATAACGAGGCATCCGATGTATTGCAAGAAAAAAAGGAAGATTCCCTTAGGAAACAGGAGCAGGCAACTCAAACGTCACCGGGCGTTTCAAAAAGTAGCTCAATGACTATAAAAAGGACTAGGGACCTCAGTGAGGATATTCCCAGAATGACGCCAAATAAGAGAAAAAAACAATCGACGGAACCAAGGGAGGTACCAATTGATAACAAGACTTCCGAAATTTCAACACTGCCCGTATGGACGAAAGTTAAAAGCAGAAAGTCGTTACCTACATATGATATTAGAGATGAAGAGTACCAGCAATGAACAGACTGGAAAATTCAACGAACTGGTAGGAAAAACTTTAGAAGGGGAAGCCGAAATTCGATCTAAAATTAGCGAGACTCTCATCGAGTGTAGAGATCTGGATGAGATAACAACAGCTAAGGATATATGCATGGCACTAAAGGAGCAGTTTGAAATCACTATCTTGGAGGAAAGTGTGGTGAAAAATATTCGCAAAGCCTATGGAGGTACTCAAATAGCAAAAATTTGTCTACCGGATGCAGTCGCCCGAAAAGTGCTGGAAGTGGGAAAAATAAAGGTCGGATGGACAGTATGTAGGGTGCGCGAGCCAGTAGTACTCAAGAAATGTTTTAGGTGTTTGCAATATGGACACATAGCCGGAGATTGTAAAAGTGCAGTAGACAGATCAAGACTATGCCGTAGATGTGGTGTAGCGGGTCACATTGCAAGGATTTGCACAGCGAACCCGAAATGTATGTTCTGCGTCGACAACGGGGAGACAGAAATTGAACATATAGCGGGTAGTAGCAAATGTCCGGTATTTAGGAAAGCACTTAGCCTTAATAAAAGATGAAGATCATCCAGCTGAATCTGAATCATTGCGCAGCGGCTCAGGACCTACTCAGTCAGACAATTCGTGAAATGGGTATTGACCTGGCAATAATATGCGAACAATATAAGGACTTGGCGACTGGAGTATGGGAAAAGGATACATCGGGAAAAGCGGCAATATGGACATGTGGAAACTATGCTTTTGAGAAATCGATGAAGAATCCCCAAGAGGGTTTCGTAAGAGTTAAGTTGAAGGGAATCTACTTCTACAGTTGCTACATATCACCAAACACCTCGCTGGAGGAGTTTGGAATTTTCGTGGACAAACTGGTTGAGGACGCGTCCGAACATGAACCTAAAATAATAGGCGGAGATTTTAACGCTTGGTCGATCAACTGGGGATGTAATTCAACTAATACAAGAGGACGACTACTGATGGAGGCATTTTCGAGACTAGACATGGTTCTGGGTAACACGGGAGAATCCCAAACCTTTCGAAGGGGCGAAACTGGATCGATAGTCGATTTAACCTTTATGAGTCCAATACTTTCGAAGGGTCATAGATGGTACGTTAGTGATCATTATACGCACAGCGACCATCAGGCAATCATACTCACGGTGGAATATGGGACCCAATTGAAGAACTTTAGAGGAATACTTCGGACAAATGGATGGGCGCAGAACAAGATTGACCCTGAGGTATTCCTGCAAGAATTTGTAGAACGGATAAGGCTGATAACTGCAACTCTGGATAAGGTCGCATATATTACAGATACGTTAAAAAAGGCATGTGACGCTTCCATGCCAAGAAGGATTCGATCGGATAAAAGGAAACCGAACTACTGGTGGAACCCGGAAATAGCAACACTTCGAAGGGAATGTCTAAAAGCAAGACGGATTTTTCAAAGGAGAATAACGGTATCAGAAGCAAACGTTTTCCGAGAAGCATATCATCGGGCTAGACGCAACCTCCAGGAAGCAATAAAGATGAGCAAGAGGGAGAGTTTTAAGAAATTATGTAGAGAGATCGATCAGAATCCATGGGGAGATGCATATCGCGTGGTAATGTCACGTCTAAGGGGCCAATGGTCACCACATCTAACGTGCCCAAGACTCCTCAGAAGAATAGTGGAGACCTTATTTCCAAAAAGGATGACACATCGAGAAATCATAGCGCTTAATGGAGAGTTCATAGAGGAAGTTTCAGCGGATGAGATATTGCAGATTTGTCCCAAAATAAGCGATAAAAAAGCTCCAGGTATGGACGACGTGCCAAATAAGGCACTTAAGATGGCGTTAAAGAAAAAACCAGAAATATTTGCCGAAGTGTTCAATGACTGCCTAAGGAGAGGTCTATTCCCGAAGATTTGGAAGAAACAAAAATTAGTCCTGCTACCAAAACCCGGGAAAACAATTGGAGAGCCATCATCCTATAGACCTATTTGTTTACTGGATACAATAGGGAAAGTTTTGGAGAGAATTATATATAATAGATTATTGCCAGCTGTGGAGAGAGCAAATGGTCTATCAGAGAGGCAGTATGGATTCCGAAAGAATAGATCAACGATTGATGCAATTGACAGTGTTGTTAGAATGGCCAGGGAGGCAATAGAGGCAAAAGGTTCACGCAGAAGATACTGTGCGATAGTAACTTTAGATATTAAAAATGCATTTAATAGTGCAGGTTGGAATCATATTATGATGGCTCTCGAAAACCTAGAGGTTCCAGATTATTTGAGGAGTATAATCGGCGACTACTTTAGGGATAGGACACTGTGGTATGATACCGACGAGGGCACACGGTGCTACTGGACCTCGGCCGGAGTGCCTCAGGGCTCGGTACTTGGACCGTTGTTGTGGAACGTGATGTACAATGGTATCTTGGAATTGGATATACCAGAGGAATCTACGATTGTCGGATTTGCTGACGATATTGCCGTCGTGGTACGTGCAAGTTATATTGACGAGGTTGAAATGTATACAAACGATACAATAAGGATCATTAAAGAATGGCTGAAAAAAGCAGGACTAGAACTAGCTGACCATAAGACGGAAGCAGTACTAGTAAGTAGCCGCAGGAAAAGGGAAATATTAAGGTTGGAAGGGAGATTATCAAGTCAAGCATGGCGATAAAATACTTGGGCATTATGATTGACGATAGGCTTAACTTCAGGGCCCATATGGAGTATGCTTTTAATAGGGCTGCCAAAGTGAATAGTGCACTTAGTAGAATCATGCCCAATGTTGGAGGACCACGACAGAGTAGACGGCTATTGATTTCTAGGGTTACATTGTCAATATTTTTATATGCAGCGCCTATTTAGGCGCGGTCCACAGGAGATACAACACGTAGGAACGTGTTATCACTTTTCAGACAGAGTTGCCTACGAGTATGCTGTGGTTACAGAACAATTTCACTGGAAGCTACCTGTGTAATAGCCAGTATTATTCCTTTCGACCTGGCTGCAGACGAAGTTCTTAGGATATATGAGAACAAAAGAGAGCATCCTGAAGGCAATAAAAGAGAAAGGAAGCAACAACAACGCGACAGAACATTAGCAAACTGGCAAAGGAGATGGCAGAGTACTCTGAAAGGGCGATGGACGCATAGATTAATACCGGATATAAAAACGTGGGTAGAACGTGGACATGGGGAGGTGAACTACCACCTAACTCAATTTCTTTCAGGACACGGAGGATACAGAAGCTATCTGTATAAGATAGGATATGACGAATCTCCAAACTGTCCGATATGCTTGGAAGTAGAGGATGCTGAACATGTGGCATTTCGATGCCCCAGATTTGAGAACCTAAGACGTACACTGGAGTGTGAATCTGGGACGAGTGTTGATGCGGATAACATAATAAGAGTAATGATTTCTTCTGAGGGTAATTGGAATTCGGTTAACCGGTTCATTACCCAAATAAACCTTGCGTTGGGTTTGGAGGAGAAGAGGCGAAAGGGAGAAAGAGAGAATAGGATAATTGAGGTAGCTTAAATGCTAACCAGTCCCGCGAAGTAATACTTAAAGGCAGTTCCGCGGGACATTTATGGTGTTGACGATGGAGGTGGTTTTAGTCAGTAAAAATCCGACATAACCACATGGTACCTTTTGAAGGTTTCCACCTCCAATATAAAAAAAAAAAAAATACACACACATACATAAATACTTACATACATCCTATTTTTTGCATGTATCGATTAGCTAAATGTTATCGCAGTTCACAGATGTATAGAACTAAGAGAAGGAAAATAATTCGCCCAAACACACTTTTAAACAGACCTTAAAATTTTCAACGATATTTTAATAAAAATTTCTAGTTTTAAAAAATCAAATTAAAGTTCCAAAAGGGTTAAATAATAAAAAAATAAATAAAATTAAATAAAGTGTGCAACACGCTTATCGCTTTCTTTCTAATTTTATTCTCTGAAGCAAAAAAAAAAAAAGAAAAACAAGTAAAAATGTTATAGTCGGTCAAGTCCGACACCACATTTTTGATTGTAAATGTGTGCTACGAAAAATTTATGAACGATCCTCGTTGCTTTATGTGTGCAAAATATATTTATGATACTAAAATTTATGTGAAATTTACGCGATTTAAAGGGAATTTTTTTTGTAGGGTTATATGAGAATTAGAAAAAATTATGGACCGACCCTCGTTTAGTTTCGAATAGCGGTTTTGGCATATTTGACTACATATTTTTACTGTACCTACGTATATGTGCGATTTGTGAGTTTCAAATTGATATCTTGAAGGATGGTTATATGGAACTTATAGGAAATTATGGACCGATCCTCATATAATTTGGCACATCGGTTTCAAATATAATAGTTTTATCAAATTTTGTTAAAATCGTTTTATATTTAGAAATTTTATAGGCTAAAAACCCCATTCTGGTGGAATATTTATATGGGACTTATATGAAGCAATGGACTCATTATAACCAATTTCAATTGACATCGTTCTAGGGCCAAAATAATTGTACAAACATGCTTTAATCGAATCAGGAAGTGACTCTGAGTCGAATGGTGTACCTAAAAATGATGGTAGGACAATGTTTTCTGCCCGTTACAAACATCTGCATAAACGCATAATACCTTTCATCACCTACTGGTGGTATAGGTTATAAAAAACTATGGAATAACACTCAAAGTCGAGGTAAAATTGCTGATAAACTGTGAAAAAACTGCTTTCTTTTTATGATTTTATTTGTTCTTAAAAATACAAATAAAATGACATTTCATTCCTTCCTGCCACCACCACAACTGGTGAAGAGGTTATATTAACTTTGTCATTACGTGTGTAACGCAAAGAAGGAATCATCTCGAACGGAAAGTATTATTAATATTCTATTAAATACAATCTATAATCAAATTCAATCTATAAGATAGTTTTATGTACACTGGTGCACATTCCTATAAACACATATTATATCAATTCAAAATCTGACTCGATTTAGCTATGTCCGTCTGTCTGTCTTTCTATTGGTCTGTTGTGGTCACGCTCTCATTGACAATAATTGGCAGAGCTCAATGAAGCTTGACCTGTATAGAAGTCCTTAGAAGTTTCCTATTTAAAATCAGCAAAATCGGTTTGAGAATATAAAAAGATATAGATCTATCTCTTAGGCAACTTCTAAGTTCCAGCGAAGAATTTTCATGAAACAGTCAATTAGAAATCGATAAATTAGAAAAACATTTTGTCATAATATAAAGTTATATGTTGTTCATTATCATTCCAAAAATTATCACAATCGGTTCAGTAGAAAAAATGTTGCAGCCAAAAATATAACAAATTTTATGATTCATTAAGTGTTCAAGGAAAACGTTTATAAATTGTATACATCTGTGAGTGTGTATGTATGTAATAGAACGTATTTACTTCAGATGGATTTGTGGTGGAGGGTATTAAAGATTCGGTACATTTCAGTTGAAAAATTTGCTATCTACCAGAACGAGTACAATAAATTCGTATGACACGTTTTGTGATCATGTTTTTATTAATTTAATTTAAAAATAAAAATTCTACATTTTTTTGCGAGTAAATATTATTAAAGTATTTTTAAAATTAAACGATTAAATAAACAGTGGGTTGGATTGTGGAAAATTGTGCAATTTTTTTGGGGGGGTTGTGGGGCGGTTTTTTTTCAAAATTTTGTTAAAAAACTCCATAAACAGATGACATCAGAAGTCATTAATAGTAAGTTATTGAAAATATTATATTAAATAACATCCACAATGAAATTGTATCTATAAGATAATTTTATGTACACTGGTGCATATTCCTACAAACGTTACTTTTAATGAATAAGAAAAAAATTAAACACAAAATGCTTTATTCGTTAATGACGAATCTTCAATACCCTCCATCACAAATGTATGTGAAGTTTGTACGTTAGTTTTCGTAGATATTCATGAACACACATACACTCACAATATATATCGTTTTTTAAATATAAAACAGAAACTAAATGACCCATAAAATTATTTATATTTTAGCCAAATAACTTTTTTTCTACTGAACCTAATTCCTACCTAATTCAATATTATGACAAAATTTCATTCCAATTTAATGACTTATGATGGGACAACTTTACGAAGTTCAACGCTCAAATTTAGAGGCTGAATTAGATTTCAGTCTATATCTTTTACAATACTAAACTGATTTGGTTGGTGTTATATAGGAGACTTCTCAGGACTATAGTGACTACTAAAGCCAAATTTCATTGCGGTCTGTCAATTTTTGTGTGCTAAATCGACTCAGATATTGATTTGAAGCAAGAATATATATACATTATAGGGTTTGAGATGATTCCTTCTTAACATTACACTCTTCTTTAGATATTCAATAACTAAACATGGCTTGTACCTTATCCCTGATCCTACATTTTGTCCAATAAAGCAGTTCCTTGAAAAAGTGATGGGGAGTAAATTCAAAAATTATCGCTACACTGTGATCACCAAACATTTAGTCCGATTTCAATAGAAAGTGGCCAGTCCAAGTCCAGGTATGCTGTGCTTGTTAAACCATTATTTAGACTACTTTGAAACAAGTACCGCAGCATTATGTTGCTGGAATATGCAATATTCATCCATAAAAGAGAGAAGAGCATCTTCCAGCAATTCTTTATAAAATTTGCTATTCACTTTTATTGGAATAAAGCAAATTTTTAGATTTGCCAACTCCGTAGAATGCTGCCCAAACAATTAAAGTACCACCGACGAAATTGCGCATATTGTTCGATCTGAAATCATGTCAATTACCTCAGGATGAATTATTTTCCGTTAGAGAAAATTACAATTTTCCTCTTCTTTGTCCATTTCATGTTTTTTGTGCGTATTTTAGACGATTTCCTTTATGCGGTTGTTTCGCATTAGCTCACACTTTGGCTTCCATTTTATGTTATATCTCAATTTGTTCATTTTGTGTTTCCCTTGATAGATTTCTGAACACCATAATTTTGTTCTTCACAGAACACACTTTCGTAACGTTTAATTTTACGACCAATTTCTCTATTGGAACATTCTTCGTCATGAAAAATTAATTTGGACCTGTTCTTGATCGGGCGGAAATGTTTCCTTGGACATTTTTTAAACACTATGAAGTCGATTGAATTAGAAAATTCTGCACTAAACTTGATATATTGTCATTAAAAATAAACCTCTATTTATCAGATGCAGAAAAAAGGAGTGAGATCGAAAAATTCCTAACACACTCTTAATCCAAGTTATATTTTTGATCATGTAGCCTTTGTAAATCATGTCTGTTATTGAGTTAAAATGAGTGATCCGAAAATAGTGCGTACTAAAATTGTTAAATATTTTCAACAAAACCTAATTTGGTCCTAAAAAAAGTTGTCCGAACATTCAATTTACATATATGTATGTTAAGAATTTTTCAATCTCACTCCTTAATGTTGGTATCTTTTTTAAAAGCCATTTTCTCTTTTGCGTTTATAGAAATATTCCATACAAAATAGCATAAGTCAAACAAAACTAAATGCGTTTATAGGAATATGCATCAGTGTATAAGATTTTATGTATCTTATGGATACATTTTTTTATTAAAAATTATAAAAAGACAAATGAATAATGTAATAAATTTCTTTCTAAATTTTTTTTATTCTCCATCTAAAATCAAGAGTTCATTTCGTTGTCAACTCACCTCTCATTCCTTCTACCTCTTTCAAAAATGTGTACCATCATTATTTCTTATCTCTGCGAGAGATAACGATTTTTTCAACTTCAAATATTTATGCATAAATGGATGCACTTTGAAGCCAATGAAAAAAAAATCT